>CAKNYM010046360.1:142673-158731 GCA_932195095.1 Andricus curvator | reverse complement strand
GTGTGTGTGTGTGTGTGTGTGTGTGTGTGTGTGTGTGTGTGTGTGTGAAACCACTTTCAATCTACATATTAGTACATTTAAAAAAAATCTTGGTCATTGAATTAAATTCGTGGTCAATTCCCGATTTTTTCCCGGTGACCAAAATCACCGGTCATTTTCCCGATTTTAAGATTGAAACATTTTTAAGTCGCAGCCTGGCATTGTGAAAATTTCAAACATTTTAAAGAGTTTAAAAAGGTATAATTACAAAATATTGAACTCATAAGAAAATTCTTATTGAAGCCTTTAAAACCTCAAAAATGTCATATGCGAAAAAATCAGAAGATAACACTCAAATTTTGGATGTTTTAAATAAAAAATGGTTTAATAAGAATCGGTTGTAATGTGAATAATCTGAGATTCAAGTGTTAAGAAATTCCTGATTTGAGATTTTAATGCGGAAGTAAGTGCCTCTCTTAAAATGAAGTCTCTGTTTTTTCAATTTGAATAACCCTAACAAATTCTGTAAATAAACTTATAAAATATGATTTGGGAAATTTCATATTTTGACGCAGAAACTTCAGACCTAAAAACTCAGGAAAATTGAATAATTCGGACTGAAATTGATTGACATAATGCAATAAAGACTCACCAAAACGTCTTGAACAAGTTCATGCTCATCCAGAAGGATCACCTTGCAATGAAGAAGACGAGGCCTCCGGTTTCCGGTGGGCCTGAGGCCCGGACACAGCCAATCGACGACCATTGCTTCTCTTCCTTATTCCCCTGATTCAGTCTACTCTCCTCCAATTTTATTCATCCTAAAAGAAGGTTGAAAATTATATTTTATCAAATTAATATCACTACAACCTCGCGCAAAAGGTTGTATCGATACGGTGCTGTCGAAAGGAAAACTTGTCTGGATCGTTAATCAGTCACTTTTGATCGTATCTATCGAGAGAGGCGAGAACAAGGCGTTCCTCGGATGAATCAAAGTCGACCGAAGGGGAAAGAAAGATATACGCATGTATGCTTGACTATTTAATAATTTTCTCTTCTTTTTTAAAACCACTCGAGCACGAAGTCATATCTACATCGCTTTACATTGAGAGAAATCATTTTTATTTTTAAAATTATGTTCGTCTTTATGGAGTTGTGGATGGTACAAGACTCTAATGAGTTCTAATTGAATAAATATGTATTTTGCTTGAGCCATTCATAAAATATACATAATTATTTTTAAACTCTAGAACAATAAGGTCAAGGTAAATTTTATTTCACCACATTTTCTTTGAACCTTGTAAAGTCAGAAAATACGAGTAAAGTAAGTGTAAAAGTAAAGTAAGTAAAGTAAGATACGTGGTTTCCCACTTTTTACATTCTCATTCTAATGAGAAGGTATTGGTTTTATGTAAAATTTGACATAGTCGGTTTTCATCAAATCTCCACGTTTTGAGACCCCCTGAGCTAGAAAAAACGATTTTTACGAAGGTGTCTGTCTGTCTGTAGTCTGTCTGTCTGTAGCCACGATAACTTTCGAAAAAATGATCAGATTTGATTGAGCTTTGGCACACTTTTTTATGGCCGAAAAATAGAGAACGAGTTCGTTAACCAGCTATTTTGGATGAAAATCCAAAAAGTGAGCACATTTTGAAAATTTTTGAGACCACTTTTTTGGAAGATTTGAAAATTCTATGTACGGTTATTAGTAGTACGCAAAATGACGAACAAAATATTCTTATGACTTTTCGTGATAAAAAAAAATACTGGAGTTATAGCATTTTCAAAATAATAACAACTTTTTGAATTTTTTGAAAAATAAAAAATTCAAATTTTGATCGCACAAAAAATTAATGAAAAATCAAAAAAGCCATTTTGCTGTAAAACTATGCAAGATACCAGAAAAGGTCATCTCACCAAAATTGTGCACCTAAAAAAGATCTACAAATTTCTTATCATTCACTTTTTGATATGACGCGTAGTTTTTGTTTTATTCGTAAAAAACAGCATTGCAAATAAGAAAATCAAATTTTCAGACGAATATTACCAGCTACGAAAAAATGACCGAAACAAAATTTGTTCATCCAAGGAAGAGGTACAAATTTATTGTGACTCATGTTTCGATAGGATGCGTGGTTTTTGTTTTATTCGTGAAAATAACATTGACAGAAAAAAAAATCAAATTTTTGAAAAAACAATGCAATGTACGAAAACATATAAATGAACAAAAATTGTGCATTCAAAAAATATTACACACCCGTAATCAACTTTTGTGGTAAGAATATATTCAAAATAAAAAAATTAACTTTTTTGATAAACGGCACAAGCTAAAATAAAATGTTAACTAATAAAATTTGTCGCCTGAATTATATCATTACTTTTCATTTGAAATCAAATACAAATTTAGTAATTTGTATATGAAGAACATATAACACGAAGCACAAAGTGCGTGCTCAGTGTATTTACCAAATCGCACGCCGTAAGTGCGCCCAAACTTTTTTGTTTCTATCATACGGTTCAAATGATTTTCAAATCAAATATCGAGCGCGAAGCGCGAGTGTCTGGATGAGAATGTGTTCCTTAAGGTCGATAGAACCTTGAGTAAATAAAGTTCCTTTTCAGTCTAAAATAAAAATAAATTTAACAATCACTTAATATTTAGAGGTTTTGATAATTTTATAATATTTGCAAACAAACTTTTTCTTTTCATCGAAGTCGAACACGAAGTTCCAAAATCTAGAGGAGCCTAGCGTAAAGCGCGATGCAAATACGCCCGAGCGCGTAGCGCGAGGTGAATACATAATCGTGCGCGAAGCGCGAGATAAATATATGATCGAGCGCGAAGCGCGAGATCCAATAGTCGCGCGCCTTAGGCGCGCTCAAACTTGCGAGCGAAGCGCGCCATGAGAATGTGCCCGCGAAGCGGGCAGATTTTTTAACTAAAATTATTGTCGGGTCATTGAAATTTTCAAACTCGTAAACCTTCAGTACTCAAGAATTTAAAATTCAAGTCTTTTCAAATTAAAATGCTAGTAAGTTGAATAAATTTAATTTCAAAACCTTCAAAATTTTATAGTATTTCAAAATAAATCATTTAAAAACAGTAACTTTCAAAATTTGAAAAAATAAGAATTCGTAGCATTAATCAGATTATCTCTAAATGAAAAGCATTTCAAATTGTACATAAACAATCTCAGTATTACGCATTGAAAACTGAACATTACAAAATTTGCCAAGTTTCAAACTCAACGATTGCGAATTAAATGTAGTCAATTTTGATTGGTTTAAATTATAAATTGGCTGATTTTGAACGGTTTAAATTTGAAACAATTCAGTTTTTAATGTTTTAATTTCAAGCACTGTCGCTTTTCGATTATCTAATTTTCATAATTTCTATATTGAACTATTCGATTTTTTAAACAACAATTAAAGCGGGGAAAGCTAAACGCTGCAAAGTCCAATCAATCTAATTTTACAGGAAAAGAAAAAAAGCTTGAGGAACAATGTACAATCGATTGGGTAAATTATTTTTGTGTGTAGGTAATTGGATCAGTTTAGCTTTCCCTGGTATTAAAAAATTTAAATAGTACATAAATCCATCAGCAAATAATCTGAAATACATATTTTTATTTATTTCATAAACAAATAACACTATTTAACAGAAAATGGAACATGTATAGCACTAGTATAACCTTTTTACATTTTGATAATAATATCTCCAATTGTTACACTCTTGCCGAAATCCGATGATGACCGACAAATTGTTAAAAAAAAATGGAATATTTTAGTGTGATTTATTTATTTAGTTTGAATTCTTTGAAAATTAAAAATATTCAAATACATTTAAATGATAAATTTTAGGGTAAAAAATTCAGAACCTTCATTTTTTCACTGAAATAGGTGTAAAAAAAGTGTAAAAGTATGATTTTTGAAGAAAACTTAATTTCGTAAACAAATGGACTTAGCACTTCAGCTTCAATTTTAAATGTTTAAATCTAACACTATTCAGTCTTTAATTAAAACTTTCATGAAAATAATTAAAAATGTTACAATTTTAAATTAGATGTATCTGAAATTGAATACTTGAAACGTTTTCAATTTAAAATTGTTCAATTTTTATTGGTTTCAATTTGAAATACTATTGTAGAATATTGAGGGATTTAATTCGAAATTATTCAATTTATTAATTTACAATTGTCTACAATTATAAAGTTTCAATCTGAAGTTATTTAATTTTCAAAGCCTTCAATTTTTAACAAACTACGTTGAACGTCTTAAACTTAACATTACTTTACTATTAAGGTTTTCAATTTTTAATTGTGCAGGTTGGAAGAATTTCAATTAAAGAATTGTTGAATTTAATAAAGTAAAATTTTAAAGGGTTAGATTTTATAAATAACTGTTCATTTCTAAACGCTTTTAATTTGAAATTGTCGTATTTTCAATGTTTTTAATTGAAATTGTAATTAATAATTTATTATCAAACACTTTCAATTTGAAAGTTTTCAATTTTTTATTCTTTCAACACAGAATTCCTATAATTAAATCACTCTTTAATTTTAAATAATTCATTAAAGCTTTTAATGTAATGTAGTCCAATTTTGAACATTTGATTTTAAAATAATTGAATTTGGAACGATTTCAATAACAAAATTTAACAATGAAAGTTTTCAATTTGAAAGTTTGTAAATTTTGGCGGAGTTAAATTAAATTCGAAAAAATTATTCTGTATTTAACAATTCTATATCTGAATTCCAGAATTGAGTCTTCAAATCAGATAGTTTGCTTAAATCTATACAAATTTTTTCTTAACTGAAGGCAACCAATTCCAAGGTATAACAAGTTTGAAATTTCGTCTTTTCTACGACTGGTAGTTATAGTAAGCCAATTCGATGCTTTTTTCTCCTAACAATAAGAACTAAAAATATCCTCGATTAACAAGTAAATTCACTGGCATTTCCCGGTTAGAGGCCACCCTAAGTTTCATATAAATTCAAGAAGCTACTCGATATCTTACTTGATTAGAAACGAAATCTTCAAGGACCTGCTCGTAATTTAGTTACAAGTTTCACTTAGCAATTAGGATAATTATTACTGAGTTCTAGTACACGAAAGCTATTTGCGAAAGGAATAGGGTTGACTCGAAGGAAGGAAATTGAGCGAATCTATCGAGAAATGTACTCCTTTTGCAAGATGAAATCTAGGAAATATATATTGTATAGAATTGTAGATGCATCACGACAGGTTTTGCTCCTTTTAACTGATTTGCTAATCAAAGATCGTTGAGATGGTAAATTTATTTTGAGCAAGATGATATCACGGTTGTTGCCTGGTGTATCTTAAAAGTTCCGAGCGCCTTGGTGTCTTTCCTCTACTGCTCGTCTTTACCGTTACTTCATAGTTACATTATGCGTCGAATACGATTCCCGACAGTGTCCTACGTATCAAGATACCTATACTTACTACGCCTCAGATGCTCAATAAAATATTATTGACGACGATATAGCTATCGTTTACTTAAAAATTTATATTAATGTGTAGAGGACCAAATTTATGGAAAAATTATTTTCACTATGGTTTATGGGGGAAGAGATATTCAATTTTAGTAGCAAAATGTTCTGTAAAGAGAAATCAATACTATAGAGATATTTGTACTGAAAGCCATCTTACACAGATAACAATAAATTGAGGCAAAAATTAAAAAACATTTAAAAATAAAACATTAAGTATACAAAATTAATTAAAAAGATGTAAAACGAATCCCACGGTGAGCCTTAACATGATTTAACAGAAAGGTCGTTGCACTGTAAATTTTCTTGTAGATTTTGTATGTGGGTAGTTTCCTGAGTATTTTGTAACAAGAATCGAAATCTTTCATCGAGCCGTTTTTTAGAATATCCACTTTTTAGGTCATAGAATTTATTGTTTAGTTTTTTTATTCAAAGTATGCATATCAGCATAATAAAAATTATACAATAATATTTATTTTATAAAGATGAGTTAATTTTTTCATTAATAATTTAAAAATAACAATATAGTTTGATTCAAATTGTTATATTACCTATTTATCTATATTTTTGGATGAAAAATCGAATATAAATTTAATTAAAGTAAGCAAAAATATGTTTTTTATATTTTAAAGTGAAATTTTCAAAAAGTTTTATAGGTATTTTTTAAATTTTAGTAAGGAAAAACTTATTACATAACTAAAAATTTCACGTTATAAAAAAATTCCAATCAAGAAAGAAAGAAACATACAAACTTACTGATGAAATTATGACAAATTATTCAATTTGTTTTAATCTTGATATTCTGCAAATCTAGTACCGAGCAAGTCACGCCTACCCCGAAAGGGAAATGGCTTAATGGTATAATAATAATAATAGTAAATTTGATATATATACGACATTTCTATACAATTTTTTAATTAAGAGAAAAAAGCCATAAAAGAGTCTTGTGTAAAGGATGTTTAAAAGAAGTGTATGTAAAAAAAATTTGCACTAAAGATTAAAGATATAAAATAGTACTGGATAAACAGTTCTGGTGAAATCCCTGAGAATAATCTGAAATTTCTCTAAAAAGACAAGAACTTCAACTATAAAAAAGGTGCTCCTATTGAGAAATATTTTTTTCCGACAAAGGAAGTTTAGCGAGACAAACTGGAATAATTTTTCTATGGTTTCGACACTCAATTTCTCAGTCACTTGATCCTTTATTTCTGAAACACTAATGCACCTGTCTAGAACCTTGGAGTCGTCGGGAGGTCCTCGGCCGAAGCCTGTGGTCGAGCCGGATTCGAATGAAAAAAAAAATCACACACGACAATGTTCTGTGCATAATACATCAACCCTGAAAGAATGCCTTCGCGTACAACGAATCGCCAAGAAAATTAATGGCCCATGCTTTGCATACTCGAGAGAAATTTCGAATACCTACAGTACCTCAAGAGACGTTTTCGTACTTTCGACCACTGTACTTACAGCAAAAGCAAGCGAAAGTCCGTAAAAAAATGTCAACTCCAGCAAAGAATTGCGAGAAATAGTCAGAAAGAATCAATGCTGACCACAAAATCTATCCAGTTGTTCCATTTTCAATGTTACAATTTTTTAATTTAGAATCATTCAAGATTCTTCAGATTAAATTAATTAATTGATATTATTATTATATTGATTAATTGATAATTCAATTTTGAAGTGTTTTAGATTATATACCTCTTAATTTTGAAATTTCTCTGTTTAGAATGTTTATTTTAGTGAAAGAATTCAGGTTAAAAACATAATAGGTATAATTTGATATTTAGAATCTTCAACAATTCGGATTATAAAACCAAACAATTTTAAATATTAAAATTTTTTAATTGTATAATGGCCATACGTTTGGAACATTTCACTTTTCAATAACAAAATAGATGATACAATTTTTTTAGGCACAAATTTGAACATTTTGAAATTACAAAAAATTGAAAATTGTCATTTTATTATGCTAGCTAAATAATACCCTCTAATCGGACAGACGAAAATTACTGCCTTCAAATAGATATAAATGATTTTAAAATATTTAATTATGTGAAAGAAAACGATCTATCGGATTTCCCTTTTATTTTTAAAAATTTTACTCTCAGTGAAAAAAAAGTTTAACGAAATCAAGTATTGGGTAATGAATTGATAAAAATTTTGTGCTAATCTTTTGTTACGCTTAGCAGTAATGTTTGGTTTTTATTTTATTTTTGATTTTCCCTGAGCTTGCTCGATTTATTTGTACAGATATAGGGATTCATAATTGAAAAATGCTAAACTCTAGGCTAATCATTATTATTATTTGAATTTGTAACCAAGATTATAAACAGATTTCTTCTGTGACATCACTTGAGATTTATGAATTAGCAACTTCAAGTTATATAATTTTTGTTATTAATTTTCATAACGTTCGAACATTATGAAAGAAATATATTTGCTATAAATTAGTAAATACCTGTTTCTTCGGTAAGCAGAGCCAGATAATGCTAAACAAGAACCACGGGCAGATATTCATAAAATTTTCCAAAACTTTAAGTTATATTTTAAGATATATCATGGCTATAAGGGTCGTTTTTAAATTTTATATGCAAACGATTTATTTCTTCGAAATATTATTCCTTTAAGAAGCAAATGCGTACAATCGTTTAAGTTCGTTCCGTCCTATTAATATGGCTTATTTAACTTTCAGTAGGTATTTAACATGTGCGAGCATACTTCTCTAGATAAACTATGTAAATATAACTATAATGGTCGAAATGCCAATTCTTGAATGAGCATGATTTTAGTTTAATTAACTTAACATTCATACTGCGTTTTATAACCATAGTTGTTTAGGCATAAAAACATAAGAAAATGTGAATCGAGACAAGCTGACTTCATTAAAAATCGAACATTCGAAGTTTAATTACTTTTAATCTAGAATCTAGCGTGTTGTATTTAAAACCTACAATAGAAAACTATAATAGATACTTCAAAACAAACATTTCTTTTTCATTTACTAAAATAATTACTTAGATATCTTTGAGGAACATACAAATGAAAAGTTCTAGACATATATGCCCATAATGTATATTTGACACTTAAAAGTTAAAATTGTTCAATTTTACATATTTACAATTTGAAATTGTTTCATTTTGCCCGTTGGAAATTGGAATAGTTCAATTTTGAACGTTTCCAATTCAAAACTTTAAAAATATGCACTTTATCATTTGAACTGTTTTATTTGCTATGTTTAATTTATATGTAATTGTTCAATTTTTAATTGAATTAAATTTTAAAAGATACGTAAGAAGTGAAATTTGAATGTATTCTCTAAACCCGAATCAGTAACGTATATGTGACCACTTGCAGTTGGTGAAAATGCAAAGAGTAATTAGTGAAAAAAGTACTAGAATTTCAGTGAATCTTCAGCGAATTTTTACTGGCAGATATAGCAAACATCGTGAAATAGTATTACGAGAAAAAAGTTATTAATATAAGGGAATATGATTCGGGGTTTCTGATTCATGAATTTTCTTTGTAAAATGCCCTGCCAAGACTTGGAATAAAAACAAAATTAAAACGACTATTAAATGCATTAAGAAATAATTATTTTGGAATGTATATTCGAGATAAAGAGTAATTAGGAAGACGTTAATTAGATATGAAATTATATGAGTTAGGCTACCCTAACAGGAAGATTTTTTTTATATGACTGACTGCAATTGCTGGCGTCAGCTGGAAATGCGCGTTGTTATAAAAGCATGGATACAGTTAGGAATAAACATTGGCACTTAGTGCTTTGAGGCATAGTGTTTGGTAGAGAAACAATGATTCTTGCGTTCCGACTCCCGTACTCGTTACGTCTAATTAATCTGTTTCTCATGTTAAAGCAACAAAAGATTCACACGAGTTGAGGAGTGCATTTTCTCGATATTCGCTTCCGGTGCACACCGCAACCACAAGAATACTACCTTTGAAGTTCCAGGAATACTAAAAACTCTAGTAGCACTTCACATTGTGCAATGTGCAGTGTCTGTCACCCTTTGAACGCCAGAAGTAACTTGATATCATCATAGGTATCCCCTGTGACGGTAGCGAAAATATATTTGAAAGAGGAATTCGCGAAATTCTTATCACGTTTAATATTGAAATAATTCATTTAAGGCATGTATAAAACTACGACAAAAAAATACATCAGATTCCATCAGGTTTGCCATTTTAATCAGAGAAAAAAAAATCCCAGTTATTTCCCGATCCGCAAAAATTTTTCACGGTTATTGAAATTTAAAAATTGAAACTCTTAAAGCTAAACATTTTTTCATTTGAAGTAATCAAAATTGAGCTGCAAATTCAAGTACTCAAAGTGAAACCTTTTCGAGTTTCAAACTTTTAACAGTGAAGCTTAACAAATTTTTGATTCCGAAATTTTTAATTTAAACGCTAAATAATTTACACTTATAAATGGAAGCTTTTAACACTTTTCAACTGAACAATTTTAAATTGAATGCGGTTACAGAGCAAAATTTAAAATTTTATACTTCAATAAATTGAACAGTTAAAAGGTTTCTGGTTGAAAAATATGCATCCACGATATCACTTTCAAAGCTCTAGATTACAGAATGAATCAATACATTTATAAATTATCAAAATTAAATCATTTTAAGAAATTCTGAGTTAGAAACATTAAAAATTGAACGGTTAAAAATTTTTTTAAACACTTTTTAATTTAGAAGTAAAATTATTTTCATCTTAGGTCGTTACAAATTAACAATTTTGCAATTGTTATTTATACCTCAAAATTCAATACCTTCACATACAAAATAAAGATTTTAAAATTGGTTCAATTGAAGTTGTAACGTTCAAAGTTGAAATTTAGCATACTGAAATTTAAAAAGATTCAAGGATTCCTATTTTAAACAATTCAGTTTAAAACTGTTTAGCTTTGATCATTTGAATTATAATTGCTCATTTTTATTAAAAGATCAAACACTGGTAAATATTGAAATTCGTCCTTTTTTCATTAAGAAATTTCATATTGAACGGCTTAATAATGGAATATTTTAGACTGAAACAATATTTGAATAGGATATGAAATTGAATGAAAACATTTAATTATGATTTGTGAATGGTTTAACTTTGAGCAGATTATAATTGTCGTATAAAATCAATTATCGTTTAATTTTTAATACATAAATTACATTTCAATTAAAAAAAGTAATTAATTTATATTTACAGTTGATACCTACAACTTTTTCTATCCAAATTTTTTTTTTATTCTAGCGCTTTTAAATGAAGCTTATAAATATAGACCTGAAATGAAAAATTTGTAAAGTAAAAGATTTTGGAATTATTCATTGTAAAATGAATGATTTCTTTTAAATTGAATAACTGAAAGCTACAAGTGTATAAATTCGATCATTTGTACTGCGGAATTTTGGAATGATAAATATTTGTTAAGAATCAGGGTTTTGCTACAGAATCTTAATTGTTAAATTTCCTAAATTTCCCTGACTTCTCCTTGACCAATTTATAATTTTCCTTGACCGTTATAAATTTGTCTTTCAGGTATAAGAAATAACCTCACACCTATTGGTGATCAATATTTTTAATGCAAAAATTATTAGATTCTAAATTTATCTTAAAAAGTTTTAGTGAAAACAGTCATACAGAATTTTACAAATTTCAACTTCAGTTTATCGAAAATTCCCTGAAATTCCCTGGCCAGTTTTAAATTCCCTGACTTTCCAGAATTCCCTGACTTGTAGCAACGCTGGAAGTAAAACAAATACGAATTCTAACAATAACTTGAACCATTTCAAATGAAAATGTTAAAAGTGATTAGGTTTCAAGTTTTAAGAATTTGAAATCGTGAAAATTTCAAACTTTTCACATGGAAACCTTTGAAGTGAATTGTAAATACTATAAATGCACAGCTAAATAAAAATAACTTCAGTATCCCTTTATTATTCAAATTTTGATTCCGTTGTTTGAAGTTCGGTTCTTAGTGAACTCTTCAGACTATTAGTCTTTAAATAGAAAGAAATTGTTTCATTTATTATTAACCTTATCATCACCTATTTAAAAAAAAGTATTAAAAAGAGTTTATTCAGTAAATACCAATTATTTTAAGGCTGCGTTTATACTCGTACGGAAAAATTGGTGAAGCTGGAAGAGAAAATAGACTATTTGTCCCGAAATTTTGGGACGACTACACAAACTTATGAAAAATATTTGACCACTCATCCCGAATTTCGGGACGAGACACTTCGTTATTGTAATTGAAAGTTTGGAAACCATGTTCATATAAAGACAATAATAATAAAGTAAGGTTTACTCCTAAAAGTTTTGTTGATTACAGAAAATAAACAAATACATTAGTTTCAAGAGAACCTACTTATCCTGATTAAACTGATATATTTTTAGGGAATTTTTTTTAAAACTTGAAGAGTCAGCGATAAAATCGATTAGCGATCATTGCATAGTTATTTCAAACTTCCAAGCAAAGAAATAACAAAAAACAATCAATACTTCCAACTTTTTTTCAAATTTGTAATAATTATTTTTTAATATTTTGGCTCATTGAATTAAAAAATCCACAGAACTTTAAATAAAGTGAAAGATTTTTGAAAATAAGAAACTGCATTTAGAAGAAGATATTCAAAATTAAAGAATAACCTACCTATCTATATTTTCAATAATTGTATAGATATTCCATAATATATCATTTTTTCGGGTCACTGGAAAAATGTAACAAAACAATGGCACAATTTTCTTCATAAGTTATCCATAACACTACCGTAATTTATTTTATTCATAAATTTAAAATCAGTTAGAACTTTGCAAAGAGAGGAACGAATGTTCATTTGTTCAATTAAAGATATTAAGGAGGATTTTAAAGGGAAATCGTGTCCCTTTAATTTAAAAAGCCCTCAACAACTTTATAAATCCACTCACTAAACCTTAGCAGAACTCATCATTAAACGAATTGCATATTTCCTGAAAATTTCTGCATCAGCTTTTCTGTATGCAACTGAGCGCACCTGTTCGCGTCTTTTAACACGTGACATTCCTCAGCCCGGCAAAAATCCTCCATAACTCATTACGAAACCTCGCCACTCTTCAAGGAAAACAAGCAACATTAAAAATTCAACAAACCTCTTAAAACACGAAATCCTTAAATTCACTCAATTCTTGATCATCATCGCTTCATCTGTATTAAATCTCGACTACTTTCATCGTCACAGAAATTCGTCATTCCATCGTTATCCCGATGACAGTTGTATCTCGCGCGTCATGTTAAAAACGCGGCAAATTAAAAAAAGAAGAAGCAGGTGTGAATAAGAAGGGGGTAAAATTTAGCAAATTTGAGGCGGAAACGACAAATGTGGAATGACGTTGATGGGAATGTGAACTGACGACGTGAGGACTGGACAGGACGCGGTGAAGAAATACCGGGACCGGGAGAGCTTAGCCGAAGCCGAGAAACGACGAAAACGCGAGTTGAGTGCGCGACGTGCCCGCTTCGCTATGGAGGAGAGGATCACGGCCAGTGGCTTGGCTCCGATCAGACTGAGTCGAGTCAAGTAAGGAGGATTCAGATATGCTTTGCTTTTACGTTGTACGCCTTCCTTTCCTTTCCTTTCCTTTACCTTTCCTTCGCTACACATTCTGTCTCTCTTCCTTACTTGAATGCCTCATATGCCTCGCAGTGCCGGATTCAGCCAGGGCGATTCTGGGTAATCAAATTTCATTTTGATCCATCAAGAGTATTCATTGCTCGTTTTTAAAAGAGAAGGTCCGAGTCCGAGGGGTTGACAACTCATGAAGTCAGGTGTACACTTGTAATGAAATCTCCTGAAATATCTGAAATCTCCTGAAATATCTGAAGTCACTTGAAGTCACTTGAATTCACTTGTAGTCACTTGAAATCTCCTGCAATATCTGAAATCTCCTGAAATATCTGAAGTCACTTGAAGTCACTTGAATTCACTTGTAGTCACTTGAAATCTCCTGAAATATCTGAAGTCACTTGAAGTCACTTGAATTCAATTGAAGTCACTTGAAATCTCCTGAAATATCTGAAGTCATTCGAATTCACACGAAGTCACGTGAACTTACCTGAAGTCACTTGAAATCACCTAAATTCATTTGCGGTCACCCATATACCACGTGGACAGTTTTTTCTTTGGGGGGGGGGGTATGGTAAAAGTCCATGATTGTCCACGAGGGGGGCCGAAGGGGTCTATCCAAAGTCCACGTGGACTAAGGTGGTCCAAAATTTGTTTTTTTTTTTTCAATTTTCATGCATCGCCCGCAAATTTTTTCAAATCCAAAAAAAATAAATGCGTTTGAAAAAAATGATATTCAGAGGTTCCGCAAGCTCCGTATAGTTTAACACGTATTTTCCATAAGAAAGCAGGACGTTTTTGTATATTTTATTCAGAATCGTCAATATTAAGTGTATCGAGTTGACCCTGAAAAATTTTCTACAGAATTAGCTATAGAATACGAATAATAAATTACTTTTTGAAATTCACCCACATAAGTCTGTTTTATAGGGTCCCAAATAAGCCCCACAAGTGAAAAATTGGGTATTGCGAGTTTCTGGCGCTGGCTATTATTTTTTTGAGGTTTCTTTTGGTAAACACTGTTTCTAATACATAAAATATTACTTTATTGTGATAATTTAATGTTTAAATAAATTGGTTAAACAATTCATTATTATTTATAGCCATTTTATCTTAGAATGGAGTTAAAAAGTCGCGCTTTTATTTGAATTTTTGTACTGATTCTCAACATTTCAGTTAGAGCGAGGCAATAACCAATTGAATTTAACAGAAGTAATTGTTTAAACAATTTTATATTTAAAATAATTCACTTTCAAATTATAGTGGGATAATAATTAAATCAATTTAACAAACATAATTGTTTAAACAATTTGTTATTATTTTTATTGATACTCTCTGTGAATAATGTTAGAAAGTTGCGGTTTTTTCTGAAATTTTCAACTCTTCTTCTACTTTTCACTTAGAGTATGGTAATAGTGACTGAAATTCAACAAAAATAATTTCTTAAACAAATTATTATTGTTTTTAACTATCTTTCCCTATAATAATGCTAGATATATGCTGTTTTTTTCTGAAATTTGTTGACTTTTTGTCTACTTTTTACTTAGTGAGATCATAATGTAAGTTAATAAACATAATTGTTTATACAATTTATTATGGTTTATAACTGCCTTCTCTTAGAGAAATGCTAAAAAGTTGCGGGTTTTTCTGAAATTTTCAGCTTTTATTTAACTTTTTAATTATCAGTAACTACTTCAAGGAAAAGTTACATCTATAATATGATCCATCTGAAAAATTTGAAGAATATTTTAAATATATGTTTTATTTCAGAAAAAATAAATTCACAAAAAGAAAGATTGTTTAAAGAATTATTCTCTCTATTGTTTATTTATTATTTGTTCATAACTAAAAACCGCGACTTTCTAACTATACTCTAAGAGAAAATTGCTAAAAGCAATATTAATTTATTTAAAAAATGCATGTAAACATCTAATTATCAGTGAGAAGTAGTATTTTATGTATCAGAAACAATTTGTTTAAAAAAAACCGCAAAAAATCAGAATTAGCGCCAGCAACTCTCAACACCAAATTTTTTACTTATGGGCTGTTTTTGGGACCCTATAAAAAAACATATGGGCGTGATATTTAAAAACTAATTATTTATTTGTATTCTATAGCTAATTGTAAAGAGCAATGTTGAGTTTCAACTCGATTGACCTAATATGGACGATTCTGAATAAAATGTACAAAAACGTATTTTTTTCTTCTGGGAAATATGTCTTAAACTTCATGGGGCTGGCGGAAACTCCGAATATCATTTTTTATTGAAGTTCGAAAAGAAATATACTTTTTCATGAATAATTTTATGCAAAATAAGCATGAAAAAGATTCACAATTAAAAACCAGACATCAAACTACCTCACTTATCGGAAAATGTAATAATCTAAATAGATTGGTTCAGAATCACCCACAAATCTGAATATCATTTTTTTTAAACGCATTTATTTTGTTGTGGATTCGAACAAATTTGGGGGCGATATGCATGAAAATTCGAAAAAACAATTTTCCAACGCATTTTTGGACCACCCTAACGTGGACTCCCGTTTTCCTGAATCTGAGGATTTCTTTTTAGAAACACATATCAAACTAAAAAAATATTCACTAATTTTTGTTTGGACTTCTTACTTTGTATCATGAAGCTTATGTTTTTAAGAAAAACCGAATTCTCATACAATTCATTCCTTTTGGCTTCGTAGCTTTTGAATACCAAGAATATCCATATTTTCCTCAAATATGAAATAAGTCCACCGGGACAGAGGAGCCAGGGGGAGAGGGTTCGTCAAAAGTCCACGCTTGTCCACGAGGGGTGGGGGCGGGGGTGAAGATGTAGTAAAAAATTGTCCACGTGGTATATGGACGGCCCCTTTGAAGTGACTTGAATTCTCCTGAAGTCACTTGAAATCTCTTGAAATATCTGAAGTCATTTGAATTCACATGAAGTCACGTGAAGTCA
>CAKNYM010046360.1:82939-116699 GCA_932195095.1 Andricus curvator | reverse complement strand
GCCAGTACTGACCCAATGCTGCGCCAGTTGTAAATTTCCCACTGGGAAAAGTCCCTTGGAATCATTTAAAATATGTCTGATAATGTCCTGTAAAAAATATGCTCTTCCAAATCTTCCAAAATTCTTTAAACCCGCTTGAATTTGATTAAATCCCTCAAAATCTTGAATGTCCTTGGAAATTCTTTGAAACTTTTCTAATCTCTTCACAATTCCTTGGAAGTCTTAAAAATATCCTCTACAATTTAAAACCTTTTAAAATACTTTAACATTTTCAAAGCTTTGACAAATTCATTTGAATCTTTTAAAATACCCTAAAATACTTTGAAATTTATTGAAATTCCATGGAATACTTGAAAATCTCCGAAAATCTTTTTAAAAATTGTAAAGCTTTGAATTTGTTTAAAATCTTTGAAAACATCTTGAAAGATTGAAAATCTCTCAAAATCCTTAAAATGCTTTGAAATCCCTCAATTCTTGTGAATAAATTCTTTGCAATTTTATCAAGGTATTGTAAAATCCCTTTAAATCCTGTAAAGTTACATGAAATTTGATGATATAATCGCTTGAAATATTTGAAGTCCTATGAAATCCTTTACGATTCTGGAAAATTCATTAAAATACCTTATTTAAAGCCTTTAAAATTCGTTAAAACCTTTCAAAAGTCCGTTGGCATTTTTGAAAATGTGTACTTTAATGTCCTATAAAAAATATGTCCTTTCAAATCTTCGACAATTCTAGGCAATTCTTTAAAACCGCTTTCATTTTTTTTAATCCCTTAAAATCATTGAAGTCCTTGGAAATTCCTTTAAATTTGTTTATGTCTTGAAAATTCCTTGAAATTCTTTAAAATACCCTATATAATTGAAAATCTTTTGAAATCCTTTGCATTTTTTAAAGCATTGCAAAATTTCTTGGAATCTTTTAAAATATCCTAAAATCTTTACAATTCAAAAAAATCAAATCCAAAAATCTTTCAAAAGAACATTTTCCCGAACCCCCTATGCCCAAAAGTTGTTACATAATTTATGGATAAAAAAATTAAAAAATATAAAAAAATCGGCTCATATGATAAAACCACAATCTTCAAATTCAAACTATAAAAAAATAAACAAAGGTGGCAGCACCACATGGAAACACTGCTGCTCTCTGTTGTCCCGTTTTGTAATCTGAAATCATTAACTGAGTCGGTAACTCAGCAATTCGTTTATCTTGTTCACGAACCACGAAAGAAACATATTTTTTACAAAAAACAGTTTTCCGCAAGTGAAAAATGATATCAAAGCATCCAGTGATTAAGATTTATATCTCATAATACTCTGAAAGAAGTGGAAAGACTCGATTAATTTCAAATAATCTCTAAAAGTGTTAAATGTAGTGACATTTGTCAGCAAGTTGTCAACCATGTAGTACTGTCCACGAAAGTGTGTTTTATGAAGTGTCACGAAGTTCGACTTCATATTTTTGTGATCCATACGTCTTCAAAAAAGTGTTTTCATTTAGAGACACGTGTTATATATGCTGCTAATCCAGGTAATTAAAATATTAGTGAAAAAAGTGCTGTCCACGTAAGTGTCGACGTGTATAATGGCGACGTGGTTTGGAGACGGATTGCCAAGTTTATCTAATTTAAAGGGACAAATAACCAACTTTACGAAAGAGGTTCTCTCCGAAGGCATCGTTGAGGAAATAGGTATGTAGTTTTTTAATAAAATTTTAGAGAAATGGAAAGATTTCCATGGGTGTGTAGGTTAGGTTAGCTTTTGCTGTCAAAATAAGGTTCTGTTTTATCGACAGCGCACTCCATTTTTTGGTTTTTTTAAATGTCGCGGGAATATTTTTCGTTTATTATACATTATTATTTACTGCTACTATAAATATATTATTATACGCCAGATTTCAGAAAAACTATCTTAAGTCGTTCAATTTAGTCTCCCATGTTAATTTATCCATACATTTCTTTAGCTTAATTTTTAATTCATAACTATTTCTTTTATAACTCGCCGAGTATCTAGTAATTTTTTTGCAGGAAGGTCACTCAAATTTGAGAGAAAACGTCACCATTTTTACCCGGTTTCAAATTCCCTTTTGTTGATTCCCTTATAATATAATTTTTATAATACCTTCTTAAGGCCATGTGAGCGTAACCTCAAATTTTTTTTTACATTTTTTTCAAAATCAACTTACGTTCACACGAAACGCGATATCGAGTTGAAAATTTGGGAAACTAAATATAAAGCACTAAGAAACGCCGGTCTGGTTCTAAATTTTTATAATTATGAAAAAAGCAAAAAAAAATTTGGTTATAAAAAAAATGTATATACTTATAAAAATTTAGGACCAGACCTGCGTTTCTTAGTGCTTCATATTCAGTTTCCCAAATTTTCAACTCGATATCGCGTTTCGTGTGAACGTAAGTTGATTTTGAAAAACATGTAAAAAAAATTTTCGAGGTTACGCTTACATGGCCTTAAATACTAATAATTGAATGTGTTTAGTAAAAATAATAAATATTTAAATAATGCATTATATAAATATTATAATAAAACCATAAAATAATTTCCTGTTGCAGACGAGAGATCGAAAGAGTTAAACGAAGCAAACGAAAAATGTGTTGAATTACAGGAATTATTGAATTCAAAAGATGCTGAGGTAAGTGAAATTCAAATCCAATGTTTTCTGAATAATTAATAGAAGAAATTATTCTTTGTTGAAATGGGACTAATAAAGTTATTTTCTTACTTAAATATTATCAGTCACTATGTGTTTTCTCTTATTCTTGTTACCTTATAATTTATAATTTTCTTTAGCTGAAAACCCTGTTGCTAAAAACTATATCGGTAAACATTAAAATGTAGACAGTGTTTGAAACGTTACCAGTCAAAAGTAACGCGTTAACGTTGCCGTTACTTTCTAAAAATTTGTAACGCGTTACCGCTACTTTCTCAAAAAGTAACGCGTTACCGTTCATCAAAAAAAGTAACACGTTACCGGTACCGTTATTTTTTAAATTAAATTTTTAAAAAGTTATTTTAAATCGCCAAAAGCTTTAGACAGTTTGTTTTTTTTATTTGAAAGTGTTTCAACAAATGCCATTTATATTTAAATTTACGTAAATTAATCAAGAATTTCACATTAATAATCTGTAAAATGTTTTTATTTTACATTGTTCTTTATTCTAAACCACAAAATTGGCATAGAATTTCTTTTTCTTCTATCACAACTAGTTTTTCAAAAAGTTTATCACTGAAACCCCGTATATTGGATATAATATCCCATATGAAAGTAAAATTATGGAATTTTTCCAAAATTGTATGAAGGAAAAAATCACAGGGAATGTTTTTGTGTACTTCTTTGGACTGCGAATAAGCAGAATAAAAGCAGAATTTTTTTTAAACTAAATTATTATCATTTTATGAAAGTGACTGAAACAAACTATTATTTCCACATCGCGTATTTGTCAATTTATTTTTTAAAAATTAAAACTTCTGTTCTCTTATTTCTTGAATGGGTCAAGCTAAAATCCACCTAAACTCGCGATATCCTGAATCTGCGCATTTCTTTCAGAAAAACATTAACCACTCAGAAAATGTTATTCTTTTTTTTTTTATTTTTTTTTTAATAAAACCCGAATTTCCAGTTAATTCACCGTTCCCTTTGGCTTCCTAGCTTTTAAATAACAAGAATATCCATGTTTTCATAAAATATTAAATAAGTCCGCGTGGACAGAGGAGATGGGATGGGGTCAAAAGGCCACGTTTGTATACTCGGGGGGAGGGTCAAAAAGTGATTAAAAAATTGCCCATGTGATATATGGACGTTCCCTTAGGTTTGGAAAACGTTTTTTAATTCATTTATTTGATTATTTTCACGATTTGTCGATTTTTATTGATTTAAAAGTACAATCTGAGTTCTTTAAGTATATATTTTTTTTGAATTTCAATAAGAACAGAAAAAAAATTAATGGAGGAATATATGCAAATAATGAAAATTTTTAACAAAAATAATTTTTTTCAGTTTTTGCATGTATGTTATTTTAAAAATCTCAAAGTCAAAGATGTTAATCCTAATTTAAAGTAGAAGACATTCTCCGATTTTTAAATATTTTGAGTTTTTTTCTTGTCCAAAAGAACGTTTCCACACTGTTAGAATTTTGTAGTAAAAGATTTTTTTCACCCCACGCCGATTTTCATGGGTAGAAATGGTTTGATTGTTAGTCCAATATATGGAGATATACCGGATACTACTATAATGTAAATATCTCTTATGATTCGTTACCATGACATATAATGTAGTATAAACAATATCAGCACCATTAACAAATTTCGTAAAGTAACGTACAGTAACGTACGTTGCATTACATTACAGTTACCCGAAAATTGTAACGCGTTAACGTTACCGTTACTTTTTAAAATGAGTAACGCGTTACTTTCAAACACTGAATGTAGATAACAATATCATATATTGATTTCCCGAGTATTTTCCGCGCAACAAACCCCTTTAACATGTGTTTGCTCTATTCTTCTCCGATATGGAGTTATCCTGTGATTAAACAATATTTTAACAGATGTAATTTTTCCCAATAACACTAGTGAGTGTAGAGCAAACACATATTTATCTTATCTCATTTTATTTAAACTTTTCTACTTTCTAAAATCATATAAATAAAAATATTTTAATTTATGTTTATTTTAGTACATCATTGTTCTTTCCATAGTTTGAAATTTTGTATTGCTTTGAATTTTAAAGTTGAGTTGAGTTTTGTTGCAAACCAAATAATCTTTCTTAGCCTCATTTCCTTTGAAAAATCGATCGTTATTTTCCATTCAAAGTAATGAAGAAAAAAAGCAGTCGTTGTTTGTCTACTTTGATGGTTTGAATACGGTCAGTGGTTCTATAAGTTAGCAGATAACATTATCTACACTTCGATTAGGTCTAACGACGGATATATTTTATGCCTGCAACTATACCGAATAAGGTAACCAGGTGTGACCAGCGTTACAATCGCTACCTGCTTTTTTACATTTGAAGAAAAAAATAGCGGAAAATTATAGCTTTGTTTTTGATAAATCTTAAATACTGCGAAAATGATAAATTGTGAATAATAAATCTTGACAGTTACATACACGCTCTCTTATGGGAGGGGCTTTTAAGTCCTGACTCGCCTTTTGCAAAAAGACATAAATATATTTAATATAGTAGATTATTCTAGAAACATCATACATTTGCTAAACCTTGCTATTTACTTTCTTTCTAAATATCAATTTAAATATCAATACGAAAATTTAATATTTTATGAAATAATATATGTTTTTATTTATGATTGAAATGGTCGTAACGGTTTTCGATAAGTAACTCAAAAAAGGAATTATAGTTACAGCTCCATTTACTCATGAAAAACTAAATTCATTTAAATTATCTCCAGTTAGCTCAAAGTAACATAAGTTTCTTTCGAAGTTACTTTTTATAGAAATAGAAGATATCAATACCTGAATTCTAGTTGCAAATACTTGCTGTAAATGTTATAAAAAATTCATGAAATAACTAAAAATTCAAATGCTTCAAATTTTCAAAGTTTAATTATTTCTAATTTCATGACGATTCAAAAATCACCAAATATAAAACCGTTTTATTTAAAAAATTGTGTTGTATAAATGGTTCTAATTCAATATTTAATAAGCAATATATCCAAACAGGAAATATATTGAGAATTTTTCAAATATTTTTAAAAGCATTTCACTTTTAAAATTGTATCAGAAATTGAAAGCGTCTAATTTAAAAAAAAGACACATACCAATTAAAAATTTGTTGAACAATTACTAAAATTTCTATGTTACTTGTAAAACTTTCCTAATTCAAAGATGATAGATTTAAAGGTTTTCATTTTTCAACTGTATCCAATCTAGAAGCCGTTTAAGTATAAAAGTGCTCTATTTTCTTTTTGAAAGAATTTTTATGCTTTAGGTTCCAAACTCAAAACGGAATTTCATTCAAATATATTTTATCAACTTGGTTCTAGGGACCAGAAAGATAAAATAGTTTTTTTTTAAATTCTAATTACGTCCAAATGAAGAAATTAAATTTAAATTAAAAAAAAAGGTACAAAATTTAACTTTAATGATCAAATTTAAAAAAATTTAAATTTCAAGAATAAAAAATGAGTAAATTTGGATAAGCACAAAAAAATTATGTAGTCCAAGTTTGAAAAAGAAATTTAAGTAGATTTCAATTTAAAAGTATACTTATTAAAAATTAAGCACATTTTTAAATTCAGAAGACATTAATATATAACTAAATAAAAAAAAAATATAACTTAATTAGTTTATAATTTTCTGTCAGATTTTTAATATATGACCGTGTTTCAAAAATTGCATGAACTTTTCCAAATTTCCTCGTTTTTCAAGGTTTACCAGAGTCAATGCAAAATTTCTAGTTTTCAAGGTTTTCTAGTATCTATATATATATATACCAATGCTTCTTTTTTTTAAATAAAAGAAGAAACTCTAGAAATAAAAAGTGTGGAACTCGTTCTAAATTATTTCATTACAACATTGAAACTGTCTCCTATATTCACGAAATTACGACACAGAATAATAAAGTTACTGGCAACTAGAAAATTAGAAATTGTTTTTGTAATACATTTTTTAAATTATAACCAAGTTTTATCGTAATTAATTTAATGATGGATGAATTTCTATTTTATATTACAGTTTCAGACATTAAATTCAAGTTTTACATTATTCAACTTTTGCAGTTTGGGGCCGTTCAAGTATTACGTAAGCATAATCTTCCTTATTCTTGACCCCCCCCCCCCCCCATTGTAAGCATATTTTCGCATTACGAATATACAACAATAAGCATCTACTCAGACCCCCCCTCCCTCTCAAAATGCTTACGTAATACTTGAATAACTTCTTTTCAAATATTTTTGTATATACTATTTAATTCATATAATATTTGAAATTTGACTCTTTTGGGAATAGAAAAATCAGGGTGGCTGCAGGTCAGGGAAATCAGGGAAAAGTCACATAATTTTGTAAGGCAGGGAAAGCCAGGGAAAAGTCAGAAAAAAAACAACTGCAAAAGTCAGGGAATTTTTGTGAGAAGCACTTTAAGTACACTGGAACCTGGTTTGAATTACGGTTGCGGACATGGCTTGCATTGGCCTTGATACTGTTTCCAGGGCATCCAAACATAAACAGGCAGGGCCGCATGAATAATTTCTGTTGGATTTGGACGCATGACGCAACCTGATGCAACTAACGCGCTGAGAGTTCGGCTCTCAGGCTGTTTGTCACGATTGACCTGTGTTAACCACTATTGAATTGAGGTCTATACCTATTTCTGAATTTTCTTGAATTCTTTAAAAATATTTTAGAGTATTTTAAAGGTTCACAGAAATTTTTAATAGATTTCAATAATAATTTGAAGGGATTTCTAAGGATTTGAAAGATTTTAGGGCATTTTTAAAAATTCTAAAGAATTTTAAGAACTTTAAAAAGTTTCAAGGGATTTCGAATTTCACGGATTTTTTATATTTTAATGAATTTCAAAGAAGTTATTCATAAGAAGTGACGAATTTCCTAGGGTTTTAAAGATTGGAAGAAATTTCAAATATTTTTTGCAATTCATTTGAATTCATTAGGAATAAAGTCTTATTAATTTATTCTGATTTCTTGTTAATTCTTTCCAATTTTTTAATTCATTTGAACATTTCTAAGTTCACTCAATATTTCATCAAATTCTTTTGCATCCCCTTGAATTTTTCTAAACTCATTTTAAACTTATGTACTAAATTTTTGAATTATTTTCAATTCATTTGAATTTTATTTTAATTCGCCTTAGATTTTTATGAATTTCATCGAATTTCTTTTAATTTCTTCTAATATCACTACTACAATGTTACTGAAATCATGGAAATTTTTTTCCAATTAATTTCAATTCTTTTCAATTCAACTTGAATTCTTTACAAGTCTTATGAATCGAATTCTTTTAAATTCAAAAGTACAGTAGTCACATCATTAATGTACATTTCACTTTTAGTACATAACTTTTTATGTTTAAATAGGTCACTTTTTCAAGTAAATTAGACCGAGGCGGCACGGAGAATAAAAAAAATTATAAATTTAACATTGTTTTATTCCTTTTTAAAAAAGATTCTATATTAAAAACGTGACAAGATTCTAATTTTGTTCTTTAAATATGAATGGGCAGGGAAAATGAAAAATTAGTGAGGGAATTTTGAAAATGAATTTTTGCGGCCACCCAGGTATAAGATTAAAGTTTGTCTTTTTTATCTCGGGTTCTGGGGTTTGTCGATACGAGTCTGAGAAAATTCCCACCTACCTTAGCCACCTTTACAAAGCATTGCGTTTCTATGACCGGTGTACTCAGGGGGAGGCAGCAGATTCGAGGCCTTTACGAGATCAGCTGTAAAGAGGGGATCGGTTATCGCAGTGCAAACCTGAGATAAGAAAGGCAAACAGAAACGCGCATCGTGCCGCTTACACTCACAGCAACACCACAAAACTTCCTCCTGATTACACTTACCAATATTTAAAGTTGAAACAACAACCACGATTCGGCCATTCACCGCCCTATCTTTTTTCCCTCGTTTTTTCCTGTCTCTTAAAACCCCCCCAACCATTAAAATTAACAGTATATCTATTTTCAGTTTGTTTAATTCTTTTCCTTTTACTTATTTACTTCCTTCTTCTCTTGCTAAAACATTTTCAGTCTCCAACCTTTTTAATTTCAGGCCTTAAGCAGGGTGGCGCAGGTTAGGAAAATCAGGGATTTTGAAACAAAATATTGGCAAAAGTCAGGGAATTTCTGTAAGAAGTAATTTAAGTAATTGTTTAGGACAAAGACACTATAGTCACTTTTACAAATGAAAATATCACTTTAGTTACTTTTCATTCAATAAATTAACCCTAGAGGCAGTGGTGTATTCCTAAAAGAAAAAGTGGCCTGGCGCTACTATCCATAAACTACGTTTCCAGTTTAAGGGGGGGGGGGGGGCTGAAAACTAAGGTTTTAAAAAAGGGGGGGGGGGGTCATAAGTGGAAATAACGTTACGAACTTAGATAAAACCAAAGATATTTTTAACCCAATAAGAAAATCCAACTATATTTTTAGGTAAAAGTTATTTCTTTATTAAAAAGGCTACTATTATATTTTTGGTTCGGAATTCATCTGGTTTGGTTAAAAATTCTATTATTTGGTTGAAAAATTTAATTGTTTTGTTGAAAATGTAACTATATTTCAAGAAGTCATCTTTTTATCAAAAATTCGACTACTTTGTTAAAAATTCATGTTTTTTAGTAGAAGATTCATCTCTTTGGTTGAGAATTTAACTATTTTGATGAAAATTCGTTTCATGTTTGGTTGAAAATAAATTTTTGAAACTGACAGTTAAACTTTTCAATTTTTGTTAAAAATTTATCTTTTTCAGTTAAAAATTTGACTTTTTGGTTCAAAATTCGTCTTTCTTGGTAGGAATTTAATCTTCTTGGTTAAAAATTGATCCTTTTTGGTTAAAAATGCATTTGTTTGGTTGAAGTATCAACTGTTACTATGCTTAGTTGAGAATTCATCTTTTTTGCTTGAAAAATCGATCATTCGACTTAAATTTGAACAATTTTGTAGAAACATTAATTTTTTATTGAGGATCCATAATTAGAGTTGGATTTTCAACTATTTGCTTTTAAATGAAATTTTATGTTGAAAATTCTACTGTATTGTAGAAAATTCGTCTTTTTGATTGAAAATTTAACAATTTTGTTGATAATTCGTTTTTTTTTGTTCAAAGTTTTTTATTATCAGAGTTTTCATGTGAGAATTTAACTATTCCATTTTTGGTTGAAACTTCATCCTGTCTATTGTATAATTTGAAAATTCAACTGTTTTTTAGAAAATTAATGTATTTTGTTGAAAACTCGTCTTTTTGGGTAGAAAATTAATCTTGTTTGTTGAAAATTCAACTTTTTAGTTGAAAATTTAATTATTTGGTAGAAAATTAATATATTTCGTTAAAAAGTCGTCTTTTTGGTTGAAAATTTAACAATTTTGTTGATAATTCGTTTTTTTTTTGTTCAAAGTTTTTTTTTTATCAGAGTTTTCATCTGAAAATTTAACTATTCCATTTTTGGTTGAAACTGTATCCTGTATATTGTATAATTTGAAAATTCAACTGTTTTTTTAGAAAATTAATGTATTTTGTTGAAAACTCGTCTTTTTGGGTAGATAATTAATCTTGTTTGTTGAAAATTCAACTTTTTAGTTAAAAATTTAATTATTTGGTAGAAAATTCATATATTTCGTTAAAAAGTCGTCTTTTTGGGTAGAAAATTATTCTTGTTTGTTGAAAGTTTTTTTAATAAAAATTCAACGGTCTTTTACAAAATTTTTCTGTTTGTCTTCAAAATTCAAATATTTGATTGAATTGTAATCTTTTTTGTGCGAAAATTCGACTATTTGATTGAAAATGTATCTTTGTATGCTGGAAATTTAACAATTTGTTTAGAAATTCAACTATTTTGTTAAACATCTAATTATTTTTGGAAAATGTAATTATTTTTTTAAGTTATCATTTTTGGATGAAAATTCAACTATGTTGTAAAAATGGTATCCTTTTAGGTTAAAAACTCGTATTTTATGGTAGAAAAAACCTCCTTCTTGGTTGAAAATTTAGCTTTCTTGGTCGAAAAGTAACTTTTTTTTCAATTCAGCTGTCTTGGAAATCATTCGTCTTTTTGTCTTGAAAATGTTATTATTTGTTAAAATTTTTTTTAATTCGTCTTTTTTGTTGAAAATTCATCTCTGTGGGTAGAAAACCTTTTTTGGTTGAAAAATCAACTATTTTTTAAAAAATGCAATATATTTCGGCTTGAAATCTTAGGAATTTCAAGTCTTTTGTATTGAACGCAATATGTTATCTACATTAATTTTATTTAAAAGAATTTATAAACGTAAAATCCGTCTTTAGCCAACAGCTATGTTACTTTTGGGGGAGATAAAAAAGTCCAAAATTGGTAACATTGGAACATTGGTAACATAAAATTGGCCCATAACTGGAAAAATTTTCCGTGGGACAAGAAAGTGGCCTGGCGCCGCCAGGCCTTCGAAAAAGCTACCCTGGCGGCGCCAGGCCTCGATTACACCACTGCCTAGAGGTCTATACATATTTCTAATTTTTCTTGAATTCTTTCATAATCTTTTAGGGTTTTCTAAAAGATTCCAAAATGTTTGTCATGGATTTAATTAATTTTAAGGGATTTTAAAGATTTTAGGGTATTTTTAAAAATGCCAGGAAATTTTTAAGAGCTTAAAAAAGTTTCAAAGGATTTTAAAAGATTTCAAAGTATTTAAAATTATTTGAAATATTTTAGGGTATTTTTAAAAATTGGAAGGAATTTTCAAGAGCTTTTAACAATTTCAAGAGATTTCAAAAGATCTGAAATATTTTAGGGGTTTTTAAAAGATTCCAAGGCTTTTGCAAGAGCTTTAAAAAGTTTAAAGAGAGTTCAAAAGATCTCAAAGGATTAAAAATATTTTAGGGAATTTTAAAAGATTCCAAGGAATTTTTAATTAATTTCAACATTTTGAAGGGATCTCAAAGGATTTCCAAGGATGTTAATGATTTTAAGGGACTTGTACTTCATGGGATTGTAAAGATTTTCCTAGAATTTCGGAAGTTATATGGAACGATATTACAGAGCCTATATAAGGTTTTAAGATATTTTTGAAGATTCGGAGGGATTTTATAAGATTTCCGAGGATTTCAATAATTTTAAGGGATTTTCAAAGCTCTCAAGGTAATTTAATAAATTTTCCAGTATCTCAGGAAATGTCATTCGATTTCATAGAATTTTATTATATTTTAATGGATTTCATAGAATTTATTTACAAAAAGTTAGGGGTTTTATAGAGTTTCAAAGATTTAAAGGGATTTTCAAATATTTTTTGCAATTCATTTAAATTCATTTGGCATTCATACTGAATTGTTAATAATTTATTTTTAAACTTTTTATTTTATTATTTTTTTCCCTCTTCATCACTCCCCCCAAAAATGTGATGAAAATGAGTCATAATTTTGTCAAATTATCTAATTTGGATTCCGCATAAAATATATGGAAAATCAGGTGATGCTTATCAAAATTCATATTGAGACAATTTCACTCGGTCCGGGGCCCTTTTTTAATTTGCGAATTTGATGTTAACGTTATAATAAATATAAGTGTTCGTATGTGGAATCTTGAGCTGGTACAAATTTGAAGCAATTAAACACTAAAAAATCTGGATTCGAAACGAGAAGGTACAAAAAATTAAAACTTGAAAGGCATTAAAATGCAAAAGAGTTTGAACCTGGTTCTAATTTCATAAACTTCAGCTTTAAAATCTTTCATAAATTCAAAAGTATAATTTTCAATTTTCCAGATTCGAAGTCAAATTTAAAAATGGCCCATTAATTGTAGGACTTTTCGAATTCAAAGAGATTGGAAAAGGGACTAGTTGTACTGAAATTTCGGTACAAATAGTCGGATTTCTTCGGTACATGTAGGCACTGTCTAATTCAAAACAGAATCTCATCATTTATAATAAAATTATTGTAGTCATATTTTAATTTCAAGTCCATAAAACACTTTCGAAGACAAGAAATGCGCCGAGTAATTATAATTTATATTGTTGGAAGTAATTAAGCATAGTTGAGTGCTGTTAAATAACAGTCTTTAGTTAAGAGTAAGAAGAGTTTAAATTTGTCTACGTAATTATGAAACTCTTTTATTTTTTGTAAAGAGCAATTACCGCTTTGACGGATACCGTAAACCAAAATCACTATCATATCTATCAGCAAATACATTTTTATGGCTTTAAGAAGTTTTCAAATATAAATTATATTGCTTGATTGAGATACTAGAGTAATAAAAATTCCCAAAATGTTTCTAGAATTAATATTGATATAAATTATTTATTCGCAGATATCTCTTCTACGGAGGCAGAACATCGAATTGCAGAAAACAGTGGTGGAATTAAATGCAAACCCAAGGGAACAGGTAAGAATTTGACGAATTAGTTAATAATATTAAAATTTTGCAGTTTGTGATTACAATAAGCCCTGGATACCTGTACCGAAATTTCGGTACGAATATTGGAAAAGGGGCTGGAAAAAAGGGGGAAAAAATATTCTAAAATTTTAAATGAATATTATATTATTTTCTGTCACTTCGAATTTTGAAACTATAATTTTCAGGAAGTGCAATGAGTAAGAAGAGCAAGCGAACCAAACATGATAAATCTGTTCAATCTGATTATCGAATATTATCGATTTATTCAACCTATTATCTTGGATTTATGCAGTTTTTAAAACGAGATTTCAATAGGATATCTTTTTTTGTAAACTAAGGGTCAATATTCATATTTCTCTAGTCCTAAAATGTTAAACCTGAAAATATTAAGACATGAAATTATAAAAATATTTTTCATTTGGCAACAATTTTGAAGAAAATCAGTAGATTTCACTTAGATAATATTATTTTCTATTAAAAAGCTTTAAAAAATCCTTTACTTCCAAAGAACCCGGAAAACCCCCGAGACAAGTCGAAACCCCTATAGGACAAAAGTCGCATGCTGCAAAAAGAGGAAATGTTCCGGAAAGTCCGGGCGGATAGTCACCCCAAATGCTGAGAAAATTGAATTTCTATCAATCTGGATTTTCTCAAAGCAAGATTACTCTGAAATTAGAATCACTTTCAAAATGTAGAGTACTTTTAATAATTTATTCCTTTCTCTTTTGGTTGAAAAACGGGAAATAAGAATGAAACTACTTTTAATGATGAAAATAAAATTTGAATGAGTCTTAAAAAGGGGAAATTTAAAAGAATTGGTACATTGTAAGGATTAACATCAACTGCTCATTTTTATCGTTTTAATATGCTTTAATTTCAAATATATTGTGTACTATTCTTCCTTTTTTCCAAAAAGGGATGACCTGGCATGGTGTGAGCTCAAAAAGAGAATTCGTGGTACATCTCATCATTGTTTTGTAAATCCCAGCATGACGACCGTTATCCTTACGTAATTGTCGTGTGGTTTATTCTTTTAATAAAATAAAAAAGAGGGAAAAACGGTGCTGGCTTACAGTTTATATGCCGAGTAGCAGCTGATGAGCCTGACGCAAACCACTAAATGCTCCCTCTGTTTTATGCGGGCCCCACAGTGTCACCACTCGTTTCTTTATTCTGCAATATTTTACTACTACGATCTATTTAGTTTACTAGTACGGTTTTAGTTTCTAAACTGAATTTCTAATCGCTTTTTTATCCAACTCCAATCTCTACAAATTTCGATTGCTATCGGTCGAGGGCTACTTTCCAAATTAACAGAAACTTTAGTATTATATTTTCAGTTGTTCTTCATATTCACGTTTCTATTTTATGAAATATTCCATTTTTTTTAAGCTTCTACTCTTTTTCATTTTCAGGGTATTTACTTTTTGAAAAAATCCTCCAGGATTTTTCATTAGGGTGGTCTGGAAAACTGGAATATTATAGGGAATTTGTTGAAACCGGAAAAGAATCGGGAAATTGCAGTATATTTATTTATTGCCCAGGAATTTAATATGATATAAAATTATGGAAGATTGAGCGAGTTCATTTTGAAGTTTTTTTATATTACTTTAATTTCTACCGGAAATTGTAAAATTTTCAGCACTTTTAATTTTAAACTTTTCCATTTTGAAAGCTTCGAGTTTCAAATCCGACGTAATTTTAAAATCGTTCGTTTTATAAAGTCCCAAAATTTAAAATTTTGAAGGTTTGAATCTGATAGTTTTTGTTTTAATTTTTAGAAACTAATAGGTACTTGAATGGTTATCAATTCAGAACATTTCAAATCAAATAGTTTAAGATATAAACTTTAAAAATTGTTCAAGATTGAATCGTTTTAGAGTATAATAAGTTAGACAATTCAGGCATCAGAGAGCAAAAAGAGCCGAAAAAGGGGAAATAGGTTCTTGAAAATTCATTCACGGCTGTATAAAAATGTCCGACAAAAACTATAATTTATTAAACATTTTTCATATTTTTAAAATCTTCTCATATTGAAGGATATTTTCTTTAAAAAAAATACCATCTATAATAATAAAGTCGTGATAAATAATATTTTGAATTCAAATTTGAAACTCCACTCTTCTATTCTCTTAAACTCAAATTAAAAATAGTTCGCGTGCCCAAAAAATGTACAATTTTTGGATTATATAACTTTCTGCATTTCAATTATTAGGTTTTCATCTCGTAATACTTCTTTTTATGCATATTCTAGTTTTGAATAGAATAATTTTGTAGATGTAAAAAGAACAATGGTTCTTACAGTTCTCTCATATATTCACTAATTTCGGAGAATTTTCTACGAAATTCAAATATTTATTCAAAAATGTCACATATTTAAAGAGAAAATGGGGAAAAGGAGGAAAGGAGGAAGCTTTTCGAGAATAGGTGGGAAAGGGGAAACTCAGGGAAATAGGGAAAAGACTTGAACCCCTGCAATTTCAAATTAAAACGCTTTAAATTCATAAATTATTAATTAATATACAAATCGTTATGAATATGTCGAAACACTTTTTGTTTGAAGGTCTTAAAATTAAGTTCAATTCTGATGGTTTCTACTTGGAAATTTTACAATTTAAAATGTTTATCATTTAGATATTGTCTTATTTTGAAAGCATCGAATTTGTACCATGTTAAACCTGTGAGTTTGACATTGTTATATTATGTGATTGGTAAACTTCTAAATGTAAATGTTTCAAATTTGGAATGGTTCCAAATTAAATTCGTCAGTTTGATAGGATTCATAATTTTTTCTGAGCTTTGAGTGCCCACCCTGATACAAAAATCATTTAATACCGAATCCATTTCAAATCATACAGGTAGGTATAAGTTCAAGTTGTAGAATCTCTTGGCGACAAAATATTTTGTTTTTAAGAGGAAATTAGGCGTCGCGTATTTATCCGATTTGAGAAACAACATTTTGGGCACTTTGGACTTAATAAAGATATTTAAATTTTCCGTCCAGTTTCTAGTGAGGTTTGTCGTCCTCATTTGTAATCCTTTGAAAATGTTCACAATGGTTCATAATTAACGAAAAGACACAAATTTGTTTGAAAATACAAATAACTTATTTTTACACAAACGCAACCTTTTTATTATTTGCCATTTTTTGTTAAATTGGTAACTTTTGCGAAAAATTGCATTTTTAAATTTTTCTCTCGAACGATGCATGATATCATAGAAGAGTACTTACTAGGTATAAATTTAACAAAAAAATGGCAAAAAAATAAAAAAGGGGTAGGATGTTTGTGAAAACAGGTTGTCTACATTTAAAACTAGCTGTGAATTCGATCTCGAGTGTTTCCACTTTGTTTGTATTTATAATTATATGGTGCTCATTTCACGAGCTCTTTGCTTCCCTTTAGCAAATGTCTTTGCTTCCTCATAGAGGAAGCATCAGTTATTTTTTTGAATAATACACAAAGCAAAGTCTTCATTTTGATCAATTTAAAAATAGAAATTCACAAAAAATGCAAAACTACAAAATAATACAAAAATTTTTAAAATACAAAGACAAATCAGACCAATCAAATTTTGTATTCAGAGTGATAATTTTTCGAGCTGGAAAAGGGAAGGGAAATGTTCTTTCGCACCCTATCCCTTTCCCAGCTTTATGATTTCTTTACAAAAATTGTCAGAATTATTCTATTTGAAAATTTATGATCAACAAGTTTTTTATATTCTTGCATCAACTTTGAATTATGTGCTTAGAACATTGTATTGTACATTTTTAAATTGAGGAAGGTAAATTAAATGAATTTAAAAATTTTGGAAAATGTTACCATTACAAAGCTTCCTCTATGAGGAAGCATAAAATGGACACTCTTATGCTAATTTTAAACCTTTTCAAAAATTTCCAACGGATTTCAGAAGAGAACGATAAACCACACTAGAATCTGGAAAGGAAATTTAAATATCTTAATTAAGGCTGAAGGTTTAAAGAGAGAAATTTTTTTTTAAATAAGCTTCGAAATTCAAATACTCACAATTTCACAGAATTTTTTTTCTGAAATTGGAAAAATACGTGTCGCCTAATCTACTCTTCAAGCAACATATTTTGTCGGTCATATTTTGATTCAGTCTCAAATTTTGAGTTTTTCATCCCAAATGAGAGCGAACCGCCACTGAGAAGAGTCTTACGGTGCAATCTGGGATTGTTGGTTTGAGAACTGATAAGTTTGTCTGCTTCCAGGATCTCTTTTTAAAATGTAGAGAAGTTTTATTAGTGGAAACTGAAAAGAGTGAAAATGAAAATAACCGAGAGACTTTGAATTTTGTGTACCCCGGGTTCTCTAGGAATGTTAGATAAGGAGTATGCTGTTCTGCTTCCATCATATCTTGGACTAACAAAGGGTCGGGCGTTTCTATTTCTTCCTCATTTCCGTATAATACACGAAACGCTGACTATTGTGTCGCTCTATTCATTCGCGTTTCACTTCTAGATTGTTTGCTGGCGTCGTGAGTGTGACACAAGTGCTTTTTGACTAATTTATGGTTGAGAAGGTGCGAGTGTGTTCGACTCGTCATCCACCGGATATGACAGTCGCTAGTGCCATCGCCTGTTCTCTCGTCCGTCCGCTTAGAATAAACCGTAACAAGCTGGAAACGGTCTATTAATGAATTTGAATCGCTAATCGACCCAAACACTTCGCATCGCTATACCTTTCCAATTCCACTCTTGCTTGCTTTCTTCGAAAAACTTTTCTACTAATCTATAAAAGTATTACAGGGTTGCTACACAAAGTCTTACTAAGACTTTATTAACTTATGGAACGAACATACATATATAAATTCTGTTAATTAAACAAACGTGAAACCTCAATGAAAATTGTATTATTTTATTGATAATTCAAAAAATTTCTAAAAAGTTATACTTTCTGGATGAAAATTTATTTGTTTTGTTGAAAATTCGTTTTCTTGGTAACTATTTTGGTAAAAATAGAAATTTTGTAGTTGAAAATTCATTTATTTTGTTGGCAATTCGTCTTTTTGAGTAGAAAACTAATCTTCTTTGTTGAAAATTCGCCTTTTTGGTCGAAAATTCCAGTATTTGGTTTAAAAACTTTTTTTTTCGTTCAAGAGTCACTTTTTTCTTGTACAAAATTAATTTTTTTGGTTAAAAATTAATTTCTTCGGTTGACAATTGAACTCTTTCATTTTTGGTTGAAAAGCCATCTTTTTTAGAATAATTCAACTATGTGGTTAAAAATTCATGTATTTTGTTAAAAAATATTCTTTTTGGTTGGAAATTTATGTTGTTGATTGAAAATTTATTTCTGTGGTTGAAAATATAACTATTTTGTTGAAAATTCGTTTTTCTTATAAATTAGTTTTTAAACTGAGAATTTAACTATTCCATTTTTTGTTGAAAATTTATCTTTTTTAGTTAAAAATGCCATTATTTAGTTAAAAATTCATTTGTTTGTTTGAAAATTTAACTATTTTGTGAAAATTCAGTTTATTTGTTTCAAAATAAACTTTTTGAACTGAAAATATTATTATACTATTTTAAGGTGAAAATGTATTTTTAGTTGAATATTAAAATATTCGATTGAAAATTCGTGTATTTTGTTAAAAATTCGTATTTTTGATAGAAAGGTAATCTCGTTAGTTGAAATTAATTTTTTTAGTTGAAAATTTATTTTGTTAAACATTCGTCTTTTTAGGCAGAAAACTAATCTTCTTAGTTGAAAATTCACCTTTTTGGTCAAAAATTCAACTATTTGGTTTAAAATTCATTTTTTTGGTTGAAAATTCACTTTTTTCTTGATGGAAATTAATCCTTTTGGTTCGAAGTTTGTTTCTTTGGTTTAAAGTTGAACTATTCCATTTTTTGTTTAAAAATCCATCTTTTTTTGTTGATAATTCAACTATTTGGTTAAAAAATAATGTATTTTGTTAAAAATTCGTCTTGTTGATAGAAAGGTAATCTCGTTAGCTGAAACTTTGTTTGTTTGTTGGAAAATTCGTATTTTTGGGTAGAAAACTCATCTTTTTGTTGCAAATTCCTCTTTTTGGTCGAAACTGCAACTGTTTCGTCTAAAATTCGCTCGATGTCGTTCTTTATTGGCCCCTTTTTTCAAACGATCATCTCGTGTATTCAGTTCACTTGACAGATCTCAGCTTCCAAATAATATTTGGATATAACGTTAATTTTAAAGAAACACAATCTGCAGAATAATGGCAGACGATAGAAGCAATTTAGGAAAAAGAAAATCCACGGTGTAGATTCTAAATTTTAAATAATAATCAATATAATAATAATAATAATAATAAAACATTTTAAAATATAAAATAAGAAATTTATATAAAATATATAAATTATAATCAACATTTTTTGCAATATATTTAAATATATTATATAACTTAATCTTCTCAGTGATAAACCGATAAATTATCAAGATTCATACGAATCGAAGTCAATGACAAAAAGAAGGAAAAAGGAAGTGCTGGGAAGTGTTTTTAGTACGGATAAACGGACAAAAAAGAGAAGTTTACGAATTTTAAGGCTTGTCCTGTACAAAATTTGGAAATTATGATAAAAATGACGGATGGAAATACAACTAGAACTACCCGACATTTTTAAAAATTCCATAACGAAGAATACAAGGAAGCGTATTCTGCTGGTGTAGACCAGCAGCCAAAAGAAGTTTTATTCATTAGCATCTACAAATGATTTATTTAAAATTTTACATTTGACCATTTTTAGCAGAAAATTCAATGCTTTTAAAACAAAATTTTTTCATAAATTTTAAACAAATTCATACTTTTAAAAGAAATGAGGATTCGAAAAAGTAATTTTTACTATTTTTGAAGTCTGTTTTAATGGATATATGATTTTTAGCCTGAATAAAACTCAAAATCCTTTTCCTTTTTTTTATTCAAGATTAGTGACAGAAAGATATGACTTATTTGTCAAAGAATTTTGCAAAACTTTACTTTCAGTAAAACAAACCTTTTTTTCGACAAAAATATATAAAATAAAAATAAATATTTTAGTTCTTTTTAGATAAAAAAGATAACTTCTTTTTTAATTCATAAACAAAATAAAATTATACATATTTAGACCGAATTAATCATTTCAAATCGGGCAGGCTGTGCAGATTGAAGTCACATAATCGTTTCAAGACAAAATATGTTGTTTTTCAATGGATTTTAGACGGCTCGTATTTCACCGATTAGACTTAATTTTCTCAAAGGCACAAAAAGGCAAAAAGATTTTTTCTTATGCCCAAGTCTTGGAGAAGAGAAAATTGGATTTATTTGTATGAAAAATGAAAATTCGCATTTTTTTGTAATAACGAGACGAGATACGATAAAATTCAAAAGAGGAAAGTTGTTTCACTTGAAAAATTCTAAAAAAAAAGATTCTAAGCACTTTTGTCTATCTTGCGTCTTTTTCGAAATATTCGCTCAAACAATAATATATTCGGTTGTAATTTAAATTTTCTAAAATTTGAAAAAATTTAATGTGTAAATCTACAAGTTGAAAAAATTTTGTTAACAAAATATTAGAAAATTTTATTGTTTTTAGAAAATTACAATTATAGCCAACTTTATTAACATTTTAGCGAAAATTTCTAAAAAACGCAAGATAGAAAAAAGTGTCTACGAACTTTATTTCAGAATTTTTCAAATGAAACAGCTTCGTTTTTTCGACTTTTTTCGTATCTCGTCTCGTTATTGAAAAAATGCGAATTTTCATTTTTCATAAAAATAAATCAAATTTTCTCTTCTTCAAGATGCGGGCACAAGATAAACTGTTTTGGGATAAAAGCATCATATTAGTACCAACTGAATAAAAAACAAGAAACAGTACCACGATGGCCTTTTTCAGAAATTACGTTCAAAGATTCTCAGAAAACCCGTTGTCATTTTGTTAGTTTTTATTTTTCATTTTGTGGTGGATTTTGAAAGTAAACGAAAAGATTTATCAGAATGAAGAAGAAAAAATCAAACATCGTTATTGGTTTAGATACTGAACCACTTAAAAAAAATTCAACAAATTTTTATAAACTGCGCCACTATCTTCATAAGTTCTAATACTCATAACTTATTCCAACAAAAATTTTTGAGTAATGGTGAAATATGGGTCGTCTGAAATGCCGTGAAAAACAACATATTTTGTCCCGAAACGATTCTGTGACTTCAGCATGCACACTCTGCCTGATTGGAAATTAATTCGATCTTTATTAAAATTAAAAAATGGGTTTGCTCAGAAAAATAAATATACCTGAATGTTTGTGTACTTTCTCTGGTCAATTTTTAATATAATCATTTTATTTCAAATACCTTTGATCTTTTATTAGAAATTTCATCAAAATATGTTTAATCATATGGTAGTGGAATGGGTAGCGAGAAAATATCTTCCAATAACTTTCTTTGATGATGAAGTAACCCAAGAATTTGTCGCTTGTGTGAACAAAAATGCGAATCTCTCACAAAAAAATGCCCTGAGATCTGAGATGACATTTATGGCTGCTTTTTTCTTTTATGGAATAACAGGTTAAAAGCTTTTAAATAATATGATTAAAAGAATAAGCCTATCATTTTTTTTTTCATTTTGCAATGGCATAGTATGGGTATTAAAAGTAGAAGAAACAATATCGGAAAGTAAGAAGATTTGTTTTCAATTTATACATGTCGAATATAAATTTAAAAAATAGTATATTTCAAATAATACATTAAAATTGTGAAATTAATAATAAAATATGTATTGCAAATCATACTTAAAAGGCCAAAAATTTCCTTTGAGTACCTTTATTAGTTACATGTCATTTATTCGCATTTTATAACTTTCTAATTAGGTCATTATATCGATGATGATTGGGTCTTACAGTTTTTAACTTTGGAATTCATCCCCGCAAATGGTGCTCACCATGGAAGTGATACTGCGAAGATTTTTCGAGACTTGAAAAAAAAATGTAAACTTCAGACGAAAGTGCAATGAATTTGAGTTGCTTATGGACCAAGATGGTATATTGGTTACATGGTTACATTGAAAATAATAGCATGAAGTTATCCTATTCAAAAACAGGACGCGTAAAAAATTATATCGTAAAAAAGATCTCTTGTTTTTACACTGCAGATTACAAAATTGAAGAGGATAAAATAATAATAGTAGAAGCCTAAAATAGATGAAATTAGACGCCTATAGTGCTACTGCATCGCGAGAAATATGAAAATTATGGCACCAAGTTCTTTCAGGAAAAAAATGCTGTCCAACAACTAGGCGAAAAAGTTCATGCGACTCTAAATGATCTTAAAATGAAAAACTCGCTCTATGCAGCCCAATCGAAATTGTTGAAACATTATCCAAAATGCAATTGGGTCTATTACGCACTTATAATTATTGATCCGAGGCATAAAATTGAAGTCTTCGAGTATGCAGAATGGAGAAAAATCATGAAAGCAGAGTCTATTAAAAAGTTTGAAGAAATATGCATCTGCGAAAACCTAGTAACATATTAAAGAAAGATGTTATTCGCGAACTTTTATGTATAAATGACTGGACGGCAAAAAAGAACTATTCTATTTTCTAGGGAAATTCAATCTAAATAATATTATATTGTATTGTTCCACACAATGCAATTATATATATATTTCGCGAATTATATACGTTGCTTTCATAAACCATTTGTTAAACATTTCTAATAATAAAAAACTATATCACAAAATCTCATTTATCCTGTTTTTAATTTATATGTCAAAGTAAACGCAAATTTTAATAATAAATAAAAATAAACTTTTTTTTCATAGAAGATATAAATTTAAAAAAATAACAAACTCCAAAGTCTTCTTAGATTTTCTTAATTTAAAGAAAAATTTGATAAAGTTTCTTGGGACTATTAGTCTGATATATTTTATGAAATAAAATGACATATTCCTTAAATATTGCTTATGTGTCAAAGTACAAGTTGCCGTTATCCCTGAAATAAGGCCTTTTTACGTCTATTATCTCATTTTCTACGTATACTTCCTTTAATATAGCAATATTTTAAGTTATTGAAACAAGCTTCTCGGTTGCTCGGTCAGATCGATCGATTTTACGAGAAGTTCGTTTCAATGAGACGAACTGAAATGACAGCTCGATTGTCAAGGCTCGAATGAATCACTGTAAAAAGATTCATTTTTTGTTGTTGTAGAAAATTAATCTTTTTGATTGCAAATATTCATTTCTTTGGTTGAAAAACACATACTTAAGAAAGTCAATTTGTATGACATAATTGCACAAAATGAGTTAAAATGAGAGAAGTATGTTTCTAGACAACAGTGTAATCGGCTCATTAGAGACAGTAAAGTTATATAACCAAGGAAAAAAGAGGGAGAAAAAAATAAATTCCATTTTTTGTTGAAAACCCAACTTTTTTCGTTAACCATTCAACTATTTAGTTAACAAAATTTCTTTATGGTGGAAAACTATTCTTCTTGGTAAAGAATTTATATTTTTAATTGAAAATTCATTTAATTGGTTGAAAATATAACTATTTTGTTGAAAAATCGTTTTTTTCAAATTAATGTTTTAATTGGAAATTTAAATATTCCATTTTTTGTTGAAAAGTTATTATTCTTTAGTTAAAAATTCTACTATTTAGTTGAAAATTCATCTGTTTGGTTGACAATTTAACTTTTTTACTGAAAATTCATTTTATTTGGTTGGAAATTAATTGTTTCAACTGAAAATTTAACTGTACTATTTTATGTGGAAAATGTATCTTTTTTAGTTGAAAATGCAACTATTTAATTGAATATTCGTGTATATTGTTGAAATATTCTGTTTTTTATAGAAAAGTAATCGGGTGTGGATCATGCCAACCACCGGCAAGTCACATTGCAGCATCTCTCATTCGGAAAAATTGTGTAGTCCACAAATAATAAGAAAAAAGTAGTGGGGGACGTCTTCTTCTTTATTTTGTTCATACTCACTCCCTTTTACGGGTTTGAGAGTCAAGTATTGGGGGGGGGGGGGCGGACTTCAATTATTTATGTGACCAATCACAGCGTGACTTTCCGCAAATGTGACTAGCCGCAAAAGTGAATCGCCGCATATGTGACTTGCCGCATATGTGACTTGCCGCATTTCTACCAATTTTTTGTGGACTACATATTTTTCGAAATGAGAGTTGCGGCAATGTGACTTACCGCAAAAGTGACTTCACGCAAAAGTAACTTAACCCAAATGTGACTTTCCACAAATATTACTTGCCGCAACATGAGTTGCCACAATGTGACTTGTCACAAATGTGACTTGTCACAACGTGAGTTACCTCAATTTCACTTGCCGGGGGTTGGCATGACTATTCCAAGTATAATTTCATTACTTGAAACTTCATCTTTTTTGTTAAAAATTAAACTAATTTGTTGAAAATTATTTTTTTTTTTTCGTTGAAAATTGATCTTTTTTAATTGAAAATTCATCTATTGTGTTGAAAATTTGACTTTAAATATTGCTTTTTATTTCACGATAAAAAAAATTTCGGTGTTTGAATTGAGTGAAAATATTTTCTATTACCCCTGAATTTGTGTCTGTAAAGTCAGAAACACATTAAACATTTGTTTAAATCAATTTCTTATTAAATTTCAAGGGCACTTAGGGAAAATAAATTTTTTTTTAAATTAATTCCTCACTATACAGTCATAAATTCAGATCTTCTAATAAGCAGATGTGCGTCGCGTTTAGTGCTTTTTGACTATATCTACGATGCGGAGACAGGAGTCATTTTTTTAAAGAAACTTTAGGGGAGTGTTTTTGACTCCCAAAAGAAAGTTTTCGTTCCTGTTAGAATTACGAATAAAATTTGGTTTATACACCCCAGGGTACATCCATACTTTCTAACTATCTCTAATATATTGAGATTATAAGGATCCCAATCCTTTCCTTGTACTTTCCAAATTTCAACAATAAGTACCTGATTGTTAAAAAAAAACTTGGACAAAAATTTGTAACTGTCTAAAGTTAATATTTAAGATATTTAATAAAATGACTGTACGGTATTCTCAAATTTACAGAATTATGAAATTTAAGAATTAATTTTTTAATATATTGGGTTTTTTTTTTAACTTGAGACATCGAAATATCTCAAAAAATACGCATCCTATGAAAAAAATATCCGTAATAAAAACTTTTTATTTTCGAGGGGGAAAAGCGACTTTGGACCCCCCCCCCATGAGGCAGGAGTGGGGGTAACTTTGTGATTTCAAATGGGAACCCCAATTTTCTATCACAGATTCAGATTCTCCTGTATGAAATACCATAGTTTTATTCCAAAAATTTTTTTCGATTCGCGAAAAAATGACCCCACCCCCGCTTTTCTCCTCGAAAATAAAAAGTTTTTATTACAGATATATTTTTTTCATAGGATGCGTATTTTTTGAGATATTTCGATATCTCAAGTTAAAAAAAACACCCTGTATATACCTTATAATTTCTTCACAAGTGTGGCTATCTAATTTTCCAAATTTAAAAAGATCGAACGTAGATGATTTCTCTATTGAGAAGATTTCGATTTAGACGCTTTCGACTTGATTAAAGTTCAAAATCAATTGCTTTTAAGATGAAGAAATTTAAAATGTGAAGCCTCCAATATCGAACTATGAAATTTAAAATACAATTGCTACTAATTAGTTTTAAAGTCTCCGAACTTTCATTTTTAAAGGAAATATCTTTAAACGACAGTAATTGCTGGAAAAAGGGCTATTTGCACCGAAATTTTGTTACAAATAGCCAGAATTTTTCGGTACATGTAGACACTACCTATTTTAAAATCTGTTCATTCGAAGGCCTCTAATTTAACGTCCATACAATGTTTATAATTCGAAACATATTTTGAAGAATTAAAAATTGATCTATTTATTGTGTTTGAAAAAATGTAGGATCGGTGGATTTGAATTGACGGCGTTCAAAATTGAGTAAATTTGAGTACAAAATTACATTCTTATTAATTTATTTGTACACATAACAGCATATATATTGCCCTCAGTTATTAAAAAAGAACTAGCCAACAAACACGTGCGGGATTATTGAATGTTACCGTATTTTAAGTAATAACCTATATTGCACTGAATAGGACTAACTTAATAAAAAAAAACATATTTTTAATTAATTAAGCACTTCAACTGTAAGTTCTAATACTTAAAATATGGCAATAGATCAGAAAATGAATGCTAATGGTTTACTGGCCACAAACACTATAAAAATAATACAAATAAATATTTATATATTTAAAAATACTTATACATTAGTATTAAATGAGAGTTTGACCAATCTTGAAATATTTGTAAACCTTTAAATTTTTCTTAAAATGCCTTGAAATCTTGTGAAAGCTCTTGAAATCCTATAAAATTCTCTAGAACCCCATACAATACCTTAAAATACTTTCCAACACTTTGAAAGACTTCAACATTTCATTAAATCCGACATAAACAATTAAAGAATTTGGAGAGCCCATGAAATCCCATAAATAAATTTAAATAAATTTTTTCATAAATATTTTGCAATCCCTAGAAATCCTTTTAAATCCCTTAAAATGTTTTGAAATCCCGTGAAACCCTTTGAAAACTTCAGAAATGGTTTGAAATCTTGTCAAATCCCTTGAAATATTTTGAAATACTTCGATAATCTTTAAGAGATATTCTTGAATCACGTAAAATCTTTAGAAAATCTGTGAAATCCCTTTAAATGGTTTAAATTTACTTTCAATCCTTTCGAAAGTGCTGTGAAGTCTCTTAAAATATTTTGAAACAATTCGAAAATTCCTAAAGTCTTTTAAAATACTTTGCAATTCCTAAAAATTCTTTTAAATCCATCGAAACATTGAACAGTATTATGATATACCCTGAAATATTTTTAAACACATTGAAAACGCTTTAAATCTTTTAACATCTCTAACACTTCTTTTGAAATCTTCTTAAATCGATTAAAATTCATAGATATTTTGTGAAAATGTTTTAAATCTTCTACAATAAATTCTTCAAAGTTCCTAGAAATTATTTGAAATATAAGATCTGTATTTGCAAGAACAATGAAATATTTCGCCACCATATCGATCACAAATTAAATTAACCGTTATAAACCAATTGAAAATTAGTAGCGGATTTCATTTTTAAATTTCAAATGTAATAAATGCACCAATTTTAGGTCGTTCTAAAGCATTTCGTTATACCACTTTTTTTTAGCTTGAACTACGCAAGAAAAAAGTTCAGCTTTCATTTTTAGATCAGAGACTTTTTGTTTTTAAATTCTAATTGAAAATTAATTCTAAAATTGAAACTTTTAATTCTACAGTTAAAACTGAATAATTTTTTTTGTATATACATTAAACCTGAAAGTATACATCTTTGTATTTTAAATGCTACTACGAAGAGTATCTGCAATAGAATTTTATCAACTTTTATGAAGTTCATTGGCCGTTTGTCATACAGCTTGAAAAATTTTGCGTAGTGCTATTTATCACGGATAATTACTAGCAAGTCAGATAAGTTGATAATAGTTTCAAAAGTAAGTACCTTGAGCAAATTGCACAACGTTTCTATTCACTTAAAGCTAACCGCTACAGCAGTCCTTCAGCATTAATGCAACCGATGCAAATTTCTATATAAGGAATTCATACAGATAAACTACTCGCTTTTTGGTTTCGAAAAATAGAAGTCTAAACGTGCCGTGATTTATTAAACTAGATATTTTATTTCGAATGAACAAACTAAGAGTTTTATTCATCTTATTCTCTTGAAGAATTCAGAATTACTTTTAAAATTTATGTCTTAATTTTTTACATTTTTTCTGAATATTTTTTTTCTGACTAAAAAATGAACTTGATCTGTAGTTCAAACAGTTAAACACTAGACAAACCAAGATCATTCTCCTGAGACTGCTTTGGTTCTTGAACTTAAAAATGTTTTCTTTTGTTTTATGTTAAAAGATGTATTTCATATGTCCATTTCGAATTTTATAAGCCTGATGGATTGTCAGTTAAAATTATGTTTTTATTTCCTATATTTAGAAAGATAATTATATTACTTATATAATTGTGTAGATCTTTCGATTTTTATTGTACATATTCGTATATGGGTGAAAATCATAAAGTTGAAAATATCATGTCCCGGGAATATTATACGCTTGTGTTTAGAGGAATATTTTTGTTAATCACAGAGTTTTATCAAGCGTATTTTATCCAATAATACCCTATGTGTCAATTATTTTTACTTTACTCCTTATAAAAATAAATTCGATTAAATATATGAATAAATGTCATCCTGTAACGTGTCCCTGACATTTTCTCAAATTTATGGCATTATATGTGACGCGCTCCGAAGAAAGAGGCCTAAGTGGTAAAAATTCGATATTGAGATTCTGGCAGCTTTTTATAGTTTTTGAGACGATCTTTCGAATGGCGTAAACGAAAAAATTTTATCAATTAAACTTGGGGCTTTTCAAGACGCTACCTGACTCGGCTCTCGCTTCTTTCCCTTCTCCTGTAAAATCTTACTTTTTCCACTAAGGTCCCTTTCTTCTGAGCGCGTCACATATACCGGTACAAAAAAATTACCGGTACTGACCATTTTTTTTGCTGGTTTTTGAAGTGAAACTTCTTAGGGCATGGTACGGCGTTTTTGCACGGGGAATGAATCCATAAGAATCATCACGTGACGCTCCAAACGTCACGTCACACTTCAGCGCCACATCACGCTCCAGCAAGGTAGCGGGCTGAACGCGCGTATTCATGGAATTCGTGGAATTCATGGAATTCATGCAATTCAAGGAATTCATGCAATTCAAGGAATTCATGCAATTCAAGAAATTCATGGAATTCATGCAATTCAAGGAATTCATGCAATTCAAGGAATTCAAGGAATTCATGCAATTCAAGGAATTCAAGGAATTTATGGAATTCAAGGCATTCATGCAATTCAAGGAATTCATGGAATTCAAGGAATTCATGGAATTCAAGGAATTCAAGGAATTCATGCAATTCATGGAATTCATGGAATTCAAGGAATTCATGGAATTCAAGGAATTCATGCAATTCAAGGAATTCATGGAATTCAAGAAATTCATGCAATTCAAGGAATTCATTCAATTCAAGGAATTCATGCAATGCAAGGAATTCATGCAATTCAAGGAATTCATGCAATTCAAGTATATACCATTAAGCCATTTCCCTTTCAGGGTAGGCGTGACACTACCCGATTCGGGTAGTGTTTCTAGGAGGATAGTTTTCTTGTAGTTATAAATAACTACAAATTTGGGCTCACCACACCCATAATATGCCAACAGCACACAGTATTCTCGAATGGTCACCCATCCAAGTACTAACAGCGCCCAACGCTGCTTAACTTCAGTGATCTGACGAGAACTGGCTTTTTCAGCGTGGCATGGCCGTTGGAATTCAAGGAATTCAAGGAATTCATGGAATTCAAGGAATTCATGCAATTCAAGGAATTCATGCAATTCAAGGAATTCATGGAATTCAAGGAATTCATGCAATTCAAGGAATTCATGGAATTCAAGGAATTCATGGAATTCAAGGAATTCATGGAATTCAAGGAATTCATGGAATTCATGCAATTCAAGGAATTCATGGAATTCAAGGAATTCATGCAATTCAAGGAATTCATGGAATTCAAGGAATTCAAGGAATTCATGGAATTCAAGGAATTCATGCAATTCATGGAATTCATGGAATTCAAGGAATTCATTCAATTCAAGGAATTCATGCAATGCAAGGAATTCATCCAATTCAAGGAATTCATGCAATTCAATGAATTCAAGGAATTCATGCAATTCAAGGAATTCAAGAAATTCATGGAATTCAAGGAATTCATGTAATTCATGGAATTCGTGGAATTCAAGGAATTCGTGCAATTCAAGGAATTCAAGGAAATCATGCAATTCATGGAATTCATGCAATTCAAGGAATTCATGCAATTCAAGGAATTCAAGGAATTCATGCAATTCAAGGAATTCATGGAATTCAAGGAATTCATGGAATTCATGCAATTCAAGGAATTCATTCAATTCAAGGAATTCATGCAATGCAATGCAAGGAATTCATGCAATTCAAGGAATTCATGCAATTCAAGGAATTCAAGGTATTCATGCAATTCAAGGTATTCATGCAATTCAAGGAATTCAAGGAATGCACGGTATTGACGGAATTCATAGAATTCTAGGAATTGACGGAATTCACAGATTTAAATGGATTCTTGGAATTCGTGCAGTTTACGGAATTCATGGAATGTACGGAATTCAGGGAATTCGTGGAATTCCATGAATTCTTTGTTCACAGTCACAGAAATAATGTTGATCAAACCCCAACCCCTTTCCAGCATCTCGTGGGGCGGGTAGACACCCCTGTGACTGTTCACAGAAATAATGTTGGCCAAAACCTTATCCCTGCATCTCTATGATTCGTCTTCTGTGATTAGTCACAGAAATAAGTTCAGTTTTACCCCTAACCTTTTCCAATGTTTTTTAGATGGCTGATATTGAGGATCAACCAGTAGCATAAAACACATGTGAGAAAAATATTGTTTAACTATTTTTTCCGGCAGTCTTGGCTCTACACTCTAAAAACAGACTATTGACTGTCAAACGATTCCTTTCACTATTAAAGGATTTTCCATTCAAAATTGGGATGAGAGGAAATCCTCTCATAGTTAAAGGATTGTCGTTTCAAATGCTATCCTTTAACTGTGAAAGGTTTTCCTTTAACTTTGATCTTGACGTGAAATCTATTGTCGGACAAAAGTAAGAATAATTTGAACGTTAAAAGGAAACTTAGTGCATGATATTACGTACAAGAAATGTACAAAAGCCGAACTTTGGTGAATGTAAATATAAAGTCGATAATTATCAATTCTATAACAATGAAAAGTGAGGTTATGTGGAGCAAAAATTGTTCTTTCAGTACACGTACCTTCCAAACTTCTCGCGTCACAATCTGGGATTCCTATTTTTTTGAAGAAATCCATTTTCTATATCAGTTCGCACGTTTTTTTGCACTGAAAAAATTTACTTGCGCACATTGGGTGCTAAGCGATATTCACTCATTGGCAGGCGAGGCGCACTTCCTCCGCTAGCCAACAAATGAAATCCTTTAATAGTTAAAGGAATTCTTTTCAAAGTCAAAAGAAATCGTTTATCAGTAAAACTAGTTCCGTTTTGCATTTAACGGATCAGTCTTTGAACAGTGAAACGATTCTATTGATGGACAAAAGAAATCTGCTTAATTTGAAAGGACGCATTCTGAAAGGAACGTAATTTTACTGTTAATAGACTTTTTCTTAGAGTGTATCCTTGAAATATGCTTGTAAAAAAAACCGATAAAAAAAATTGCCGGTACCGGTAATTTTTTTTTTACCGGAACAGACAATTTTTTTTATCGGTATCGACAATTTTTTTACCGGTACCGACTGTGTATACACAACCTAAAAAGAAAGCATAAGATATAATTGTTAAATACACGTATTTTTTGGAATTAATCGCAGAATTACAAAATATAGTTTTTTAAATTCCCAGTTATAGTTATAGAGTTATAATCATTTTTTAATGCCCCCTAGTTTTTATGTCATCCGGAAAAAACAGATTTTTTTTAATTTCATGGCTTAAGAGTTTAATTTTCCCATCTAAAGTGATTGATAATTGAAGATCATTGAATAATAGACTTCAAGGCGTGAAAATTTAATTACAATTAAAGTGTCTTTATTTGACCAAAATAACGAATTTAGAAGCCTGAAAAATATCATACAACAATTCGGTGTCATCCGGTAACAATTGTTTATAATCAGAAGAAGCATATTTTGGAAGTGAGTTTATGAAGAAAATATTAATAAAAACATGTAGTTCTTACCTGTAAAGCACTTGATTGATAGATTAATCCAAACTAAATATATCCTTTAAAATAATAAAAATTGTATTCCATAACCTTGTCATTCGGTAACACAAAAGTTATTTCAACGACTGAAGTTAGTTGAAAAACGAAAAATAATCGATATTCCCTTTATTTTTTAAATTTATAAATGATATTAAATTAATATAAAGTAATATTTTATTTTTATTATAATGCTTGGCAACATAAAAATTATTTCTCAACATCTTCAATATATATCTAAACATAAAAATTTAATGTTTTATTAATATTAATTTATAAAATTAACTTATAATGTAAAAATATGACGTAATTATTATGAATAGAAGAAATATTTTATGTTGATCTGAAATTATTTTTCTTTTCAATTGAAAATCAAATAATTCCAACTTTTTTATTTTCACCCATATATAGATGATTTTACGTTAGACTTTGAGTTGTCGATACTTCTCACATTTTGAGAAGAATTTTGAATTTAGTCTACGAACTATCGGTAATCTTACCCATTCAAAAGGATACACATTCCCACGTGCATTCGGATCCAGTGACTTAAGTAATCCGGGTCACTGCATAAATAAAATTGTAAATTGGATTGGTTGGGCTGGAAGGGTCAAGAGCCAATATATCTTTGAAAATGTCGCTTTACCATCCGCTATCAAAGGAAGGATAAATGCGGGGCTCTTAAAGAATATTTGGTTAATGTTCATTTTACGTTAATCAAAACATGTCAAGTTCATGGGATAGATGATCTTTTGATAAAGCCAAAGAACCACTCTGTCTTTCGACTACTTTATTCTTCATGACGTCAACTATTAAAAACTTGCACTATTATACATTGCTGAAAAAAATTGGTTTCGAATTACTCAGTTTGGAACATTTTCAAATTAAAAATAATTTAACTTTGAATGCCTAGTTAAAAAATAGTTTCATTTCTAAGGCGTCAATTAAAAAAATTAATTCCTTAATTTTTCATTTTTGAGTCGGAAACTTCAAACCGGGTTTTTTGTTAAATTTGCGATTGAATTTATGTAAGTTTTTCTTTAATAACGGTTTGATTTTGAAGGCTTGATTAATATTCAACTAGGAAGCGTCCAAATTGTAATAATGTAAATTATACAATTACAGGGATCACAGTCCATCCTCTTTTTTACCTAATCCCCCTTTTTACCCTTATTATACCATTAAGCCATTTCCCTTTCGGGGTAGCCGTGACTTGCTCGGTTGGAAAATAGTATTGGGTATATGGGTGTATTGGTATAGAGTATATAGGTACAAGATAGATAGGTATATAGGTGTAAAGTAGATAGGTATATAGGTGTTAGGTATATATGTTTTAGATTGATCTGGAATTCTCGTGTCATTTATTCAAATGACATGTGTATTCCGCAACACTGCTCCGAGCCAGGTTGCTGATCAATCTCTCTAGCGATCACCCCAAGTGAAGAGCCTCACAAAATTGTTATGTATGGTTCCCCACTTGGGGCCATTAGAATCCAAGGTCTTTGTTTCAGGCTTCATTCATTCTATTGTCACTCTGTTTACAAACTATTTGTCGCCACACTTTTCTGTCCTGGCATACTACTCTAGCTTCCTTCACGTCCATGCATTTTTTCATGCAAGCTCTTGTGTTTCTATGGCTTCTTACGTCTCTTCGGATTAATGTCTCATTTACCGATTCTAACCATTCTTTCGGCGGTCTACCTCTAGGCATTCTGCCATTTACTTTACCTTTGTACACTTGTTAGGTCAGTCGCTCATCTTTCATTCTTTCAAGATGACCGAACCATCTTA
>CAKNYM010046360.1:8418-82539 GCA_932195095.1 Andricus curvator | reverse complement strand
TACCCTTACGCTCGCTTTACTACCTGTACATATTGTTTTTATTGCTTAAATTTGAAAAATCCCCTTAAACACGTAAAATCGAGCGTTTTGACCCAATTTTTCATTTGTCCTCATTTTTTTCAAGGTTTTGATTCATTTTTTAAGAATCATATAGACAAATAAATACATTAGGAAAAATATGCTTTGAAAGAGATTATTTTGGAAGGACATCGTTGATAGCGAAGAAATCGCTAATGATTCAATCGGAAAGCTGAATCCGAAGGGAAAATCAATTCTGTAGTTTGCAAATCAAATTCATCATCTTTATAGAGGTAACAGGCTTGACAGACCAACATGCTGTAAAACCAGGGGAAATTAGAAAATTTCTCACGAAAATACGGAAATAAATTCGTTTAAATAAAATTATTTTTTTACTATATTAAATTATTTTGGAAACGCTTCACATTCCTAATATTTCAAGTACATATATTGCATTTTTAACCAAAATAGATAAATTTATAATGAATTAGTTGAATTGTCAACAAACAGGTCTATTTTTTAACAAAAAAGATTAATTTTCTATCAAAAAGACAAAAAACAACAAAAACAGTTAAATCCGTAACCAAAAAATATTTCAATTGTGAAGACAAAAATTTGAATTCATTCAAAAAAGGTAAATTTTGAACAAAATTGCTCAGTTTTAAACCAAAACAGATTTTTAAGTCAAGAAAGAAAAAAAATTCCAACGAAATTATTGAATTTTCAAAAAAATAATTTAATCCTTATCCAAAAAAGTTGCATTTTTAACCAAAAAAGACGAAATTTCTTTCAAAAGAGATGTGGTTTCAAATCAAAATAACAATTTTCAAGAAAATTCTTGAATTTTCAACCACAAAAAAGATTTTTCAGTCAAGAATGAAAAAAAATGTCAACTAAATTGTAGAAGTTTCAAGACAAAAAAAACGAATTTTCTACAAAACAGTCGAGTTTTCACCTTCAATGATTAATTTTCAACAAAAAAAGTTCACAGAAAAAACTAAGAATAAAATTTGTTGCAGGAAATTTTTTAGAGCAATAAAGTTTTGTTAAGCCAACTTCACGTCTTTCAAAATACATGTGTTTGTCATGGAAAAACAAAAGAAAGTTTAACCGATATTTGTGTAAAGTTTATCCTTTGAAGTTAATTTTTGTTGCAAAGAATCTTTCGTCGGAAATCGATGTAAAGTTTATCTTCTGTTTTTTCTGTGTTAGTATTAGATTTTCAGATTAATATTCTTCTTTTTAACGGATACGATGAATTTTTCTACATCAGGATAAGGAAATCACAATTTCAATCCCGGGGGTGATAGTGTCCATAACTACCCCTTCGTCATAGCTATAAATGCGACCGAAGCGAATTACCAGCAATCCTCAGAATATTTTCTATTAATTCAGTGATGCATGTATGGATTTCGATTTAAGGTCAATCGTTTAAGAATTTTTTTAAATTAGATATACAAACAGGCAGTGTTTTTAATTTAAAAGTGTTTATAATTTAGTTTGTTAGCCCAAAATAACGTAAAATATCCTTCAAATTAAAAAAGAAACATTTATAATATTTTGCTATTTAATTTTTCTTTCAAACAACGGCGATGATATATTTTAAATTTAACACTTCAAATTTGAGAAAAAGTAGTGCTAAAATGGCTAAAGATGGCATATATGTTCTGCTATAAACAAAATTGTAGAAAAGCAACTCGTTTAATTTATTATAAATTTTAAATGAGCTCCTTGACCCTCGGAATGATCAAGGTGGCGTCTTAAAATAACGTCAGACAGTTGAGTTTGTAATTTTTTGTTGTTCTCCATATTCCACTGTAAATAAATGGATATCTCGGTCAATTATTGACTGATTTGCGTGCAAAATTTAAAAATCAATCAAAAATAAGTTGTGTGTGTGAAACTTAGGCATACATTTATTGTATATTATTTCCGAAAAGTGCTGTAGTGAGGTTACAAAAAGTGATATTTTTGAAACCTCGTAAGTCGATGTATTTTCATGTGTTGATTCTGAAAATGGCAATAAAAATAACAGCAAAGTTAATTTTCAAAGTCTAAACTTGAAAAAACTAGTTTCCATATATAAAAATGCAGAGAGGCATTCTAGGGGCCAGGGGGTGCAGCATGGTTTTTTGAAGTGGCCATATCTGAAAAAAGATAGGGTTCAGTAGGAACACACCCGCCCCTTTTCCAGTGGCCATTCTTTTCATTATGTGAAAAATGAAATTACAACCACATCCCATTTCCAGTAACCTTCCTTTTCATTATGTGAAAAGTGAAAATACAACCATATCCCTTTTCCAATAGCCTTTCTTTTCATTATGTGGAAAGTGAAAATACAACCATACCCTATTTCCAGTAGTCCCTTTCAGCCCGAGGAATAGAGGAAAAGAGGCATTCTAGGATGTAGCTTGTTTTGTTAAAGAGGCTATATCTTGAAAAAGATAGGGCTGAGTAGCATTACTTTCTTTTCAATCTATGAAAAGTAAAAATACAGCCTTATCCCATTTCCAGTTACTTTTCTTTTCATTATGTGGAAAGTGAAAATACCACCACACCCTGTTTCCAGTCCCAGGCGGAAATATTATATATAGTTTATATATAGTGTGAAGTATTATATAAAATATTCATTTGTTTTATATAAAAAATGTATAAAACAAATGAATATTATATATAATACTTCATACTATATATAAACTATATATAATATTTCCGCCTGGGGTAGTCCCTTTCAACCCGAAGAATAGAGGAAAAGGGGCATTCTATAAGGTTGTAGCTTGTTTTGATAAAGGGTCTATATCTGAAAAAATATAGGGCGAGAATAAATTTTCGCAACTGAAAATATTTAATAAAAATAAAGTTAATTAGCGTATTCGACAGTATTACCTGTCTAAAAATCATATCTAAAATGGAAGGGGGGATGAGGGGAGAGGACAGTCACAATGACATATATAACAAAGTATAATTTCATGTTTTAAGAAGACATACTGCAGAATGCGTTAATTGATTTTATTTTGATTAAATATTTTCAATTGCAAAATTTTATCCTGAAATTTTAAGAATTATCAGTTTTATTATTATATTTTACTACTATACTAATAACATATAATAATGTAGAATGTACTATACTAATAATGTAAAAAAATTTTGTTTTCTACATTAGAGTGACTTTTTGATGCCTATCGTATTCGAAATTTTTTTTTCAATAATTTTTTTATTCGTCAATAATTCAATGTTTTTTTTGTTTTAACTTTTTCTTCTCATATGTATTGTTTGTATGTTTTTGATACTATAAGAAAGCAGAGTAATTCTAGTAAAAACCTTAAAGTAGACTTGAAGATTAAATACAGTGGGGTCATTCATCTATGACTTAATGCTTTTTTCTTACAATTTTGACTCCCTCCCCTTGTTACTATGAATACAAAACTTATCACAAATGAGGTTATTTACAATTAGTTAATGGACCTTTTTTGCTCTACTTTCCTATTCTTTCCGTTGTTTTCGATTAGAACGACCTAACTTAACTATAAAGGTAATTTTTATCGAAAAGTGGTCTTATTATCGAATGTGTTCAAGGTTTTCCGTCGCTCGAGCTACCTATATATCGTTAATACGCCATGTACATAGTGTTATCTTTAACAAGTGGGTATCTATAACTCGTTCGCAAAATTAGTCACGTTTTTTACTGGCACTGCGCCTCAACATTTTTTACCGGTAATGCATAAAATAAATAACTAGCTCCAAATATACTTAATGCAAAGAAACTTTAATTGTCGAAATGCTTAAAAAATAATCAATCGTAATATTACTTCAGCTTATTGGTCAATTTTAAATGAGATGAGAATGAATAATTTTAAAATAAGCGTTTAAGCGTTGGAATTTTAATTTAAGATTCTGAAGGCTTAACAATTTCAGATTAAGAACGATCACCAAATATTCTAAATTAAGAAATTAGAAACCAAAAATTGAAAAATAAAAGGCTGCTACAATTTCAAATTAAAAACAACCATAAACGAATGAATTACTGATTGAAACTATCAAAAACGTTCACGATTGAATAGCGTCAGATTAAATAATTCCATATTGAACAATTTTAAATTGAATTAAATTTAAAAACGTTGAAAATTGATCAATTTTAGGTTGAAATATTCAAGATTGGAGGGTATGATATTTAACTCGTCCAACATTGGACAATTTCAAATCAAATTCATTCAAAATTGTACAATTTTTAAAATGCAAGTTTTCATAGTGGAGCAATTTCAAGTTTGAAGCGTTTAAAGTTACATAATTTGTAAATGGAGCACTTAAGAGTGGAACGATTGTAAATTCAAAGTGCTCAAAATTATATAAATAAAATTTATATAAGTCTTATTTTACGTGGCATTTACAGCTAGGTAGTTAGTGACGGGAACAGCTAACTTAAAAGTAGGATTTATGCTCAATTGTATGGCTATTGCTCAATTTTGTACAATTGACCTGTAAGGAGAAAAGTATGTTAGTATAGATATAGAACTTTGAGATATATCAGGGTTTATCAGCTTTTATGCTGCCTTAACTATAAATAATATATTGCTATTAATAGGGATTAGGTTTTTTAATTCTCCGTAAGTAAAAGAATAGAACCCTTTATTTGCAAAAATAAAGCTTTTTGAGAGTGTTTTCTTATTTTAGTTATTAAAAATTGACTTTCAAATCATAGTATACAAAGTGGATTGAAAAAAAGTGCATACATTTAAAATACAACAATTTAAAATTCAAATAATCCAAGTTGTACAATTTGAAATCCATATAACCTTGAAATATCGAATCCTTAAAAATTAGACAATGTTTTCTCCGAATGAGAAGCCATCCAAATTTAACAATTTTCATTTTCACACCTGTACAATTTTAGTACAAAATGTTGAAAATTTAACAATTTCATTTTTATCAGAAGTTAAATTGAAGAACTTCTCAATTCGTTCAAAATCCAATAATTTTAAAAGCTAACAATTGTTCAATTTCAATAGCTTTCAGTTCTCAATTGTTCAATTTTTTAAGCTCTTTAAACTGAAAATGATTCCTTCATCAATGAATTAAGATGTTCATTATAAGTGCAAGATTTACAAAATGTGCTACCTTTTAGAAATTCAGTTTCCGCGTGTTTGTGTCCACAATAATAAATATTTTTCGCCGAAACATTTGGAAATATGTAGTAAGAAACATGAAAATGGAGTTAAATAGCCTATTTCTGGTTTAAATAATTTGAAAAAATTATGAGGTCAATAAAACCGGAATAACATTTTTTTTATTATTCAAAGCAAAAATATGTTATTTACATCCTTTTTCATGTTTCTTATAACAATGAACAAAGTCTCAACGAAAAATATTTATATTGTGGCCACAAGCATGTGGAATAGAGCAGAGTGAAGAAGCTCAAATTATTCGAATCGTTTGAGCTGAGGGAAAAAGTTTGATATCTCAGCACCTGTTGGAGCAAAACATTTCGAAAAAAATGCAAATTGGATTTTAAGATACGCTAATATACTTTTGAATAGACAAAAGTTTTTGTTCGATTAGAAAATTTATTTTTCCTGTGTGGAATACGTGTCTTGAAAAGCAATTTGCATTTTTCAAAATTTGTGGGTGCAATAGGTGCTGAGATATATACTTGCAAGTATGTCAATTTAAGTGCAGATTTAATTGTTTATAACGCTATAACTTGAAAAAGGTTAAGTTAGTGTAAAGAGAAAAAAGTCTTGCCATGGTCCAGACCCTCTAAAAAATATTGTACAGCACCTTTTCTTTATAAATACTGTATTGAAAAAAAACTTGTTTAAACAATCAAAAACCAACATTTCGAAACAATACCCTGGATATTAATAATCAGGGGGATTTTCTCGCATTTTAAGCCAAACTTTCCTTCTAGACCTCGTGCATACAGAAGTATTCCTTTCATTTTTCATGAACAGTGAACTCACATCCAACACTTTTATCGTCAGCTATTTTTAATTTAGCAATTTTGACTTCAAATTTGGATTCGACGATCCAAAATTTTCATTTTAGGTCCGCCATTTTGGCTCAGCCATTTTGAGTTTAACTATTTTGACTTCAAAATTGGATTCATTGACCCAGAAATCCCCCTTAGCGAGCATCTTCTCAAGAAAGTGCGAGTATTTTACATTTTTTTCAGCAATTTTGAATTTAGTCATTTTTACTTTGAGAAAACAGTATGCAACATTGCCTTAAACGATGAGAGAATAGAATAAGTTGATAAGTACGTGGATCTTGGTATTTTATTTACTAAAGTGTGGCGACAAATAGTTTGTAAACAGAGTGATAATAGAATGAATGACGCCCGAAACAAAGACCTTGGATGCTAATGGGCCCAAGTGGGGAACCATACATAACAATTTTGTGAGGCTCTTTACTTGGGGTGATCGCTAGAGAGATTGATCAGCAACCTGGATCGGAGGAGTGTTGCGGAATAAACGTGTTATTTAAATAAATAACACGATAATTCCAGATCAATCTAAAATATCTATACCTGACACCTATCTACCTCATACCTATATACCTACCTACTTTATACCTATATACCCATATACACACTACTATTTTCCAACCGAGCCAGAGTAGGCGCCATTGCCAGAAGTAAAGATATAACAAATAAACCGAAAATTGCAATATACAATTCTGTATTCGCACCAACTGTGCTGTACGGTAGCGAAACCTGGAACTACCAAGAAAAGGATGAGAGTAAAATTAACGCGGTTGGCATGCAATTCCTGCACAATGTATGCAGTAAAAGGCTGACGGAGAAAGTCAGTAATGAGAGGATTCTCAAAGAAGGTGGTGTAGAGGAAACACAGTTTGTCAAAAGTGAAAGAAATTTGTTGAAATGATTTGGTCATGTTGAGATAATGAAAGAAGAACGACTGACTAAACAAGTATACATATATTTAGGTAAAGTAAATGGTAGCGTACCCAGAGGCAGAGTGAGGAAAGAACGTTGGGAATGTGTGAATGAGACCCTGAATCGAAAAGATATAAAAAGCTACAGAAACACAAGAGCTTGCATGAGGAAATGTGTATACATACGTAAATGAAGAAACTATTGGTTATATAATTTGATATAATATTTATTTTTACAATAAGACAATAGCAAGCCAGAATATAGCCTCACTATTTCAAGAATTTCGATTGTAAATATTAAACTGAGAAGTTACTAAGTTTATTGGAATATAATAATAATTTATTAAATAATTATACCAAAAGAAAGTTTCTATAATCCCTAGAAAAGGCTGTGAAGTTTACAAAACACAATAGGAAAGATATTCTTCCTGTGTTCATTCTACGTATTTCTAATTTTTCCTATAGAAAATAGAACAAACCCACAAACCTCAAAGCCACAACACTTATACCTCAAACCCACAAATCTCAAACCCACGAACCTCAAACCCACAAACCTCAAACCCCCAAACCCGTAAACCCACAAAACCTCAAACCCAAAAACCTCAAACGCACAAATCTCAAACACATAAACCTAAAACCAAAAATCCACAAACCCACAAACAGCTAACCCACAAACCTCAAACCCACAAACCTCAAACGCCCAAACCTCACATCCACAAACATAAAACCCCCAAGCCCATAAACCTACAAACTTCAAAATCACAAATCCATAAACCTAAAACCCCAAAACCACAAACCTCAAACACATAAACCTAAAACCACAAATCCACAAGCCCACAAACAACAAACCTCCAACCCACAAACCTCAAACCAACAAACCCCCAAACCTCAAACCCACGAACCTCAAACCCACAAAAATAAACCTCAAACCCACAAACCTGAAACCCAAAACCTCAAACCCACAAACCTCAAACCCACGAACCGCAAACCCAAAAACCTCAAACCCACGAACCGCAAACCCACAAAAATAAACCTCAAACCCACAAACCTCAAACCCACGAACCGCAAACCCACAAAAATTATACCTCAAACCCACAAACCTCAAACACATAAACCTAAAACCACAAATCCACAAACAGCAAACCCACAAACAGCAAACTCACAAACATCAAACCCCTTGTTCATAAAACTTGACATATAAGTACATCATGCAGAATAGTCCACAAATCCACCAACCTTTAGAATTTAGGGTTTATGGGTTTATGGGTTTAGTGTTCATGGGTTTAGGGTTAATGGGTTTAGCGTTTATGGGTTTCTGGGTTTTAGGTTTAGGGTTTATGGGCTTGTGGGCTTGTGGGTTTTATGTTTGTGGATTTGAGGTTTGTGCGTTTGAGGTTTGTGGGTTTACGGGTTTGGGGGTTTGAGGTATAATTTTTGTGGGTTTGAGGTTTGTGGGTTTACGGGTTTTGGGGTTTGAGGTTTGTGGGTTTGTGGGTTGGAGGTTTGTGGGTTGGAGGTTTGTGGGTTTACGGGTTTGGGGGTTTGAGGTTTGTCGGTTTGAGGTTTGTGGGTTGGAGGTTTGTGGGTTTGCTGTTTGTGGGCTTGTGGATTTGTGATTTTAGGTTTGTGGGTTTGGGGTTTTAGGTTTATGGATTTGTGAGTTCGAGGTTTGTAGGTTTATGGGCTTGGGGGTTTTAAGTTTGTGGATTTGAGGTTTGAGGTTTGAGCGTTTGAGGTTTTTGGGTTTAAGGTTTGTGGGTTTACGGGTTTGGGGGTTTGAGGTTTGTGGGTTTGAGGTTTGCGGGTTTGTGGGTTTACGGGTTTGAGGTTCGTGGGTTTGAAGTTCGTGGGTTTGAGGTTTGTGAGTTTGAGGTTTGTGTGTAAAGATATTACCGATTTCATGGTTTTGAAAGTTTCGAAATTTCGTGATTCAGCTACCTTGGGAAGGTTATATTTGTTTAAGTTAGTTTTTTGCAGAAAACCAAAAAAATAGCAGTGCTAGATGAAATTATAATTCGTTATGAGTATTTGGAAAAAAATTTATTAGAATCGGTCAAAAATTGAGCAGTCAGCAGAATTTTTAACAAAATTTTGTAAAAAAAACTCACTGTGCGACAGTGTAACGAGGCTAGCACCGAGTGAGTCACGCTTCCCCCAAAGGGATATGGCCTAATGGTATAATAATAATAAATTTTTTAATTTAATTTCATTAATTACTTTTGTTTGGTGTCGGGCAGCACCAAAAAAAGATTAATCCCAATATCATTATCGGAAGACTGCATCTTATCCACTCACGCACTCTGAAATGTATGCTTCTCGAATTTTATTTGGCTAATTACTTGTACTTCATATTGAACAATACCAGAAAAAGTTTCATCCCAATATCTCATCGGAAGACTGTATTTCGCCCACCCACACACTGCAAATTCTATACGGAAAAAGACGGGGAAACTTCTAACTTTCCTCTAAACGTCTGGTTTTCAATTTTTTCCTCTAATTACTTATACCCCATGTCCAACAAAAAAAGAAAAATTTTTTTCTCAATGTCTGTATAGGAAGGCTGCGTTTTGTCCACGTATCCACACACTCTGAAATGTACACGGAAAAATTATAACTTTCCTCTAAACGTCCAACAACACTAGAAAAATATTAATCTCATTATTTTTATCATGGGTGAATAAAACTCAGTCTCCCGATAAAAATATTAGGATAAAACTTTTTCTCGTGTTGATCGACATCGAGTACAAGTAATTAGTGAGAGAAAATGTGAGAACCGGACGTTTAGAGGAAAGTTAAGAGTTTTTTCCTAATCTTCGTATACATTTTAGAGTGCGTGGGTTGATAAAACGCAGTCTTCCGATAATAATATTGGGATAAATCTTTTTTTGGCGATGCCTGACATCAAATAAAAATAATTAATGAAAGAAAAATCCGGTACCGAGCGTTTAGTGGAAAATTAGAATTTTTTGCAAATATCAAATATAGCTAATTTCATTAAAATAATAAATATATCGTTATAGTGAGTTATTGCCATCTAAAAGCATGTAATACATTACTTTTACGATAATTGAGCAACAGAAAATTGATTTAAGTATGTCATTTTTTTAAATTGTATATTATCGTTTATAAACTTGGAGAACTTCAGTGACATAAATTTTGATTTCATTTCCAAGATTTTAAGTCTGTCTTTAAAGTACTCATAAATCATCAGTTGAAGATGGTTGAGGCTCACCATGCCAGAAGGGTTGGAGTTGAAATTCATACTTTGGCTCTGAATTTTTGGGGTTAAAAAAGGAATAGAATCCTTGCAATTATCATAATGTCTCTGACCCGACATGGCAGGATGTACCTTTTCCAGTTTCGCTTCCTTCACCTGCCCGCCCGCAGCACCCGTTTACATGACTATAGGAAGGTCAGAGGTGTAGAGAGAGAGAGGGGGTCGATAAAAATGTCCTGCTGTTAACACACATCATGAATACGTATACATTTAGGCGTAAACATTATCCAAAGGAAAAGAAGCTAACAGCTATCCTAATTACATTATTCATGACTGTCGTTCGCTCTTTTCACAGGGCTCGGTTCGAGTCGTCTGCAGCCAAATCTACTCTTTTATTCGAACACTGAACTCTTGAGATCTTCTGAATCGTTGCATGAATACCAGACAGCCTGCCTGGGTCTAATAATTGAAGACATGCCTGGAAGAACAGCCTAACTGCAGAAACCTTATTTCTCTTAAAAATCGGGCCGGGCTGTCCTTCCTAGCTCTTAGTCTTGTTTCAAGTTGCATCCAAGTGCATTTTCACAATTATTATTCATACTGAAATGAATTTAAAATCTTAAAATTTTTCTGAATTTCGATCAGAATATTATTTTACGGAGATATTGTTTTTTCATGTTTATGCAGTTGATCTTATTATCTGCTATCCATAATTGAGCTGTTTGGTACAATAGCAGCCTACTTGTATTTTTTAGAATTAAATTTAACTACATTTGAAAGAGGTTTATTCAAGCCGACTTTTTACTTTTGTTTATATTAATTTTTTATTTACTTATGTATTTAACAACTTATATTTATGTATTACAGGATGAAATCAGTAAAAACACTCTTTACAAATAGTATCCAGCACGTTACAATATTCAGAAAAATTGGTTTGTTTTTATATTAAAAAATTAATAAGGGAAAGTCCTGCTTCAAGATTAAACATACTTGAAGACTTTATTTTTTAATTGTTTGATTGGGATATACGTAAAAACAATGCTTAGTTACTATTTACAAAAATCTAAAGTAATTGTTAATGTTATAAAAAAATTTAATAAACAATCAAAAATTCTTATGGACTAAATAATATGTATGATTTTTTAATACCTGATGACAATTGTTAATTGTTTAAATAAATCTGATTGACAAATACAGATTTTCGTCAATTTTCAATTGGAAGATTTCGTTTTTTTCAATGGAATCAATTTTAAATTACTTGTAATAATCCTTCGCTTATTATACTTTATCAACCAATAATAATTTTTTATTTCATAAGCAATTTATAAACAAATTCACAATTTGACTACTCATCAACAATGGATGTTTTTTTTTTACAAAATTGACTACCAGTGACTCAGAAAGGGCCTTATTTATTAGGAAACTTTGTCAGGTGACAATATTTGTTACTTATTGTAATAAATTTCATAGACAAATGTAGATTATTCTTTAATTTTTCAACCAGCTGATCTCATCTTTTTATCCGAATAAATTTGAAATTACTTGGAAAAATCCTTTCCTTATGGTACTTTATCAAAGAACAATAATATTTTATTTTATAAACAGTTTTACAAAAAAATCGCAACTTGACTACTTTTCAAGAAATGGATGTTATTTTTTTACGAAATCGGCTGCCAATGACTCCGAAGTAAGGATTGAAAGACTGCTACATCCAGAAACACAAGCACTGCAGCTAAAAATACTATAGACAGTAAGATTTAAATTGTTTAAAGAAACGGTTGAAAATTGATGAAATTTTATATTTGTTTATAAAGTTTATTTAAATAAATAACCAATTATATCACCTTAAAAAGTTCCTAATAAATATGGTCCTTTCTGAGTCACTGACAGTCGATTTCGAAAAAAACTACATCCATTTATTGAAAAGTAGTCAGGTTGTGATGTTTTTAATATACTATTCATAAAATAAAAAATTATTGTTCTTTGATATTGTATCATAAAGAAAGGATTTTTCCACCTAATTTATAGTTAATTCCGTTGAAAAAAAAATCGAAATCTGCTGCTTGAAAATCGACGAAAATCTGTATTTGTTTATAAAATGTATTTAAACAATTAACCATTGTTGTCAGGTATTAAAAAATCGTACATGTTGTTTCTTTGCGACAAATTGTTGATGAATTTTGTTAATGGAACGAAGTCTTTATAGCGCGAAATGTCTAAGATATGCATTTGTTTATTAAATTTGTTTATAACATTAACAATTATTTTGGATAAAAAAATGGTAAGTGGGAATTGTTAGGTATATGCCGCACACAAAATTGAAAAATAACTATTTTGAATCTTGAATTAGCACATTTATCATTAATTTGTTAATATAAATATAAACACAATTTTTTTAATGTTGTAACAAGATGGATATTATTTATAAGGTGTGTTTTTACTTGCTTCATGATGTTTTACAAACCTCCTTGAAATTTAGTTAAATTTAATACTAAAAAAAAATCTCAAATTGGATAAAAATTGTAAGCTCTAGACTAATTTGTCCATTTGAGAAATTCAAAATAGTTTCAACAGTAGCATACATTTTAAAAAATAGTAGAAAAATAGTGTGATTTAATTTTTTAAATATTTATTCGAGGTGTTAACTATTTTCGAAATCTGGCATACTATATAAACTGCTGGTCAAAATTCTGCGTCCAGTTACGAAAATTACGAAAAATTAAGTTAGAAAGATTTTTTCAACCCTTCAGAAAGCTTATTAAATTCCACTCTCTGCATGCTTTAGGCAAATGAATGGAACAAATTAAAACTTCGCTAAATTATAGTCTTAAATCTTCTCTTTCAAACGAGACCAAGAACGTAATAAAATATTTACTGGTATCGAATTATCATAAAAAATGTGGAAGCGTGCCCACTCCGACCGACTGATTTTCGTCTTTGGGCACGCTTCCACATTGTTTATGATAATTCGAGAACCAGTACATTTTTATAATTTTTTTCTTGGTCTCATTTGAAAGAGAAGATTTCAGACTTAAATTTACCGAAGTTTCAATTTTTTCCATTCAATTCCCTAAAGCATGAAGAGAGTGGCTATATCGACTCCTATTTATCGAAAATACTTCAAGTAAGGTTTAATCGACGCGAAATTTAATAAGCTTTATAAGATTTTTCAGAAAATCTTTCTAACCTAGTTTTTCGTCGAGTTCCTCACTTTCTACACGAGACTGTTTTTAATCCCATTTTTGTAAGTGGACGCAAAATTTTGAACGGAAGTGTAAATCTCCCATAAAATCTTGGCAATCCTTACAATCTTTTAAAGTACCCTAGAAGCTTTGAAATCCGTTGAAATCCTTTAGAATCCATGAAATCTGTTGATATCCTCTAAAAATCCCTTAAAATATTATAATTTATTTTGAAATCCTATAAATCCGTTACATATGGTGAAATCTCTGAAATCCTTTGTAATCTCACAAAAGTCGAGTAAAATTCCGAAAAGCATCTTGAAATCTGTAATATCTTTAAAAATTCCTTCAAGAATGATGAAATCTCTGAAATCCTCTGAAACGCCGTAAAATCCCACAAAATCTGAGAAAGCTCCTTGAAATCCCTTGAAATCTTTTAAAATACCCTGAAAGCTTTGAAATCCCTTAAAATCTTTGAAATCCGTTCAAATTTACTGAAATCTATTAAAAGCCCTCAAATTCTGTTCAAATTCTCTGAAATCTTTCAAAAACTCTCCAATTTTCTTAAATCACTTGAAATCTATGGTGATTCTTATAATCTTAGCGAACCTTTTAATATCTTTTAAAATACTATATGAATCCCTCAAATATTGTAAAATTCCTTGATATTTTGTAAATACCGTAAAAATTCCTTGAAATCGTCGAAATCTTGTAAATGTTACGAAATCGTTAAAAAAAGTTTAATCTCTTGAATATTTCGATAATTCTAAGAAATTCTTTAAGATCTCATAAAATCCCTTAAATTTGTTGAAGTCTCGTACAACATCTTGAAGTCCTTAATATCTTTTAAAGTTTCTTTACAAATATTTAAATCTTTGAAATCCTCTGTGATCCCTTAAAATGCCATGGAATCCATAGAAATCCTTATAAGTACCTTAAAATTTCATTTAACAAATTTTTTTTATTTCTTGAAAGGACGTCACACAAAAAGAACCAATTAATCATAATTGGATTAAGTCCTTTTGGGAAATTTCTTCTAGTTTCATAAACTAAAAACTCCACTGAAAGGCCTTTTCCATACATTTTGTGCTGGGTCCTTTTCTGGAATCCATTGAAATTTGTTTAACCTTTGAAGTCATTGGTGAGCCTATACAATCCCGTAGACCTGGTAAATCCCGTAAATCATCTTGAAATTTGTGATATCTATTAAAATGTCGTGAAATATTTTGAAAACTTTGAAATCCTCTGAAATCAGATGACACTTCTTGAAATCCCTTAAAATCGCACGAAATCTTTGAAATTCGCTGAAATCCCTTGGAATCTTTTGAAATTTTGATTTTTGAGATGGCCGATATGTTATTTTTGCCAATCTAGCGAAGAAGTTTTAAAATATTTGTAAAGGCAAAGTTGAAAAATAATTTCATTAGCGAGCAGTTTGAGAAAATAGTAACATTAATGTCATTTTGTTCAAAATATTAGTAAAATAGTGGCATCGCTTTAAAAAAGTGTCAAATAAAGTTAATAGTGGCGTGAATCCAAGCCCTGCATTAGAAATATTTTTTATTATAATAGAGTTCTAGTTGTAGACTTTCACATTTTCGAACATTCTATTCTTTTTTTTCAACATAAATTGAAATACTATGATTCGATTTAACTTTCATTTCGTCCTTTGAGAGAGAACCCAATGACTGGTTTTGTTTCACTATGTCTGACCACATCAAATCCATTCTACTGCATAACATTAACTTCTGTATTACTCGCACATTTTTATTAATAATTGCATTATACTATTTTATTAAGAATTCTATTGTATCTCTAATCGTTTTGAAAATATTCTACAAATCATTAGGCATCTCATTTAAATTCAGATAAATCCCACACCGTTGCTTAATAGATCGATAAAAAAGCCTTCATCGCTTTCCTGTAGCCCCCCGCGAAAACTATCAAATCCTTTGGTTAAGCAGCTGTAGGAAGAAAAAGCAATTAAATAAGGTTTAGATTTTATTTCATCTATGTATCTATATTCATTTTTTTACTATTTTAGAGACCTTTTTATTAGTTAGTTATTGAAATAGGATCTTTGGCCTATAAATCCTTTAGATATCTAGCAAACGTGAAAATTTCCAAAAAATTAAATTTTAGGGCGTTCTGGTAGAAATTGGGCCTTCATCCTTGATTAATTTTTTGGGGTCTGTTTCCTTGACACAATATATCTTCATTTTCGAAGGACACCGAACAAAATTTTGACATAAATCGACGATGGGAATGTGAAGAAACTTGTCTATTTGTCTATATTTATCATAGGTTATGATTTGCCCAAAATTAAAGTGTAACAAAAATTGAGAATGACTTGCCGAGTAAATTTAAAAAAAGTTTAATGAAATAATTCAGAAAATGTCGAAAATTAATCATAAAGGAGTTTATGGAAACAAGGATTGGAAACTGTCAAATCGGTTTCTTCGATAAATTTTACACAAAATATCTGTGATTTAGCAAATTGTAAATATATCTACAATATGCTAGGAATGTCCAAATTATAAACAATTTAAAAAAAATTATACATTTTTGAAACAAAAAATTGAAATAAAATATTTTGCATTTCAATTGTTGCTCCTCTTTCTTGTGGAAAGGAAGTAGTTAAATTCAAAAAACATCGTTGAGATAAATTGTAGTTTAAGACATAAGAATGACGACTGGATATGGACCAATTTTTCGAATTTCTATTTTTTACGATTTCGATTAATTTATGATATTATTCATCTGTACATATTATGAATATGTAAAAATATCTTCTTTCACTCGAAAACATGAATTTTAAAATTCTCAGAATGACAACTGGATAAGGACAATTTGGATTTTCCACAATAAAACAGAAAATTTAAAAAAAAATGTTTTGACCTTCCTGAAAACATTATAAATAATGGCAACATGCTTCTATAATTATGAGTAAATTTTCCATCATGTAGTATATAAAAAGTTTTATTTTTGGTCCATTTTTTTGGTCCAGATATTTTTTAAATTTTAACAGTTTTTAAATGGAAAACTGTAAAAGGACCATTTTGTTTTCCCCCTCCCACTTAGAAAAACTTGTTTCTTAATATTTTCACCTCTGTGAACACATTCTGCTATATTTTTATCAAATTTTGATATTCAAGGCGAACCTAGTTATCAGTCAGGGAAAACTTGGAAGTCAGGGAAAAGTCAAGGATTTTGAAAAAAAAATTGTAAAAGTGAGGGAATTCTGTAAGAAGGATATTCATGGCTGCCACAGAGTCACTTAGTCGCTTTTTTCAAATCACTTTTTAGTCACTTTTTTAAGACAGAGTCACTATAGTCACTTTTGAAAATGAAAAGATCACTTTATTTACTTTTCTTCAGGTCTATACCTAATGCTGAATTTTCTTGAATTCTTTTGAAATCTTTAAGAGTATTTGAAAATATTTCAAGATCTTTTTAATAGATTTCAATAATTTGAAAGGATTTCAAGGCATTTAAAAGATTCGAGGGTATTTTTAAAAATTCCAAAGGAATATTCAAGAGCTTTAAAAATTTTCAAAGAATTTCAAAAAATTTTTAATGATTTGATATATTTTATGGTATTTTTAAAAATTTCAAAAGCTTTAAAAGATTTCAAGGAATTTGAAAAGATTTCAAAGCATTTTAAATATTTTAAGGAATTTTAAAAGATTCCAAATCATTTTCAAAAGATTTAAATAATTTCAAGGGATTTGAAAAAATTGGCATGAGGTTGTAAATCCTTTTCCAGTATTTCGAAAGATATGGAACGATATAACAGAACCTATAAGGTTTTAAGATATTTAACAATATTCCAATGCATTTTATAATGTTTGAATAGGTTTCAAAGAACTTATTCAAAACAAGTGAGGAATTTCGTAGGGTTTCAAAGATTGGAAGAGATTTTAAAATATTATTTTGCAATTCATTTGAATTTATTTGACATTCACCCTGAATTCTTATTTATTTATCCTGAATTATTTTATATTCATTTGAATTCTGTTGAATTTTTTGGTTCACTTTAATTCTTCTAAATTCGCTCAATTCTATGCAATTCAGTTGATTTAAACCAAATTTAACGTAATTATTGTTTAATTCATCTTGAAGTCTTTTAAATATACCTTGAGTTCTTAGACATTTTTCATGAATTTCATCGAATTCCTCTCATTTTTTGTATTTTTTTCAATTCATTTGCATTCTTTTGTATTTAAATTGAATTGTTTTGAAGTCTAATGAATCTAATTCTTTTGAATTCTTTTAAATTCAAAATAAAATTAGTCACATTATTGAACATTTTTAAATTGCTTTATTCCATTTATAAAAGGTTCTATATGAACAATGTTAAATGATTAGAATTTTGTTCTTTAAATATTAATGGTAAGTGAAAATAAAACATTAGTCAGGGGAAAATCAGGGAATTTTGAAAATGATGTTTTTCTGCCACTCTGATATTTGAAAACCTATCGTAGAAAACTTTTTTTGTTCATCCTGTAAAATTTCATTTAATCTCCTCATCTAGTTGTCATTTTCATGTATTTATTTAATTTTTGTGAGATCAAAAATCAAATTTTCAAACTCTATATTGTGTATAATATTAAAATGTAATTGTTTCAGAAATGTATGATATCGCCGTACCAAATTTTTATAGAAAAAACAAACAAAAAACACGAATTATATCCCTTGGAATGAGAATCATACATGAAACTGAATCTAAAATACACTTCCGTCGATCTTTATCAAGTCTTCTCCGCTTAGCATGCACGTTACCAAGTCCACTGCACTCTCATTCGTCACTAAGCATTAATCGTTCTCTCCTAGATAGATATCTTGGACCTCAGAAGTCAGAACTTGAGCCAATCTTCTGCCAGTCTTACATGTTTTCTTACGTGAAGACTTTTCTATGTATCAACCGTGAATGTATCTCGACATAAAAACTCGTTAGTAGTGGTCAGAAAGTGGCCTCCCTTTTCACGTGTCTCCACCGCGACCTGCTAGGTGGTAGGAGACCTCAACGCACAGTCGCGTCTCGTCAGTCGTGGGACTTGCATCGCTCGAAACGCACCTTTCAAAATCACTGTGTCTTCAACATCCAATTTCGAAATTCCCTCCTTTCGGAAATTCGTGTCTTCTGCCACTCTTCGTGCTTTTGCAACCCCTAAGGAATTCATCAAATCCCAGCCACACACAATCATCCAAAAGTAAGCCGTTTTCATTATTATTTCCCATTTTGCACCAGTTTTTATTCAATTTTATTCACTATTACAAATTTACCAACTCTCAGTCTCATTTCACTCACAATTATAGATTTTTAGTGTGAAAAAGAATTGAATTTGGCTTACACGACTTCATAGTTTAATATAGAATTTTAATTACACTCAATTAATTTATTATAATATCTTAAGCCAATTAATTCTCATGAGCTATAGATATTTTATATTTAAAATATCCTGTTGCCGTTAAAAAACAATTACATAATATTGGAAATGTAATGAACGATCACAAAGATGGATAGAACAATTATAATTCCATTCTTGTTTATTACCCGCGAAAAAGCACGTGATGCAAAAACAAGTTCCGTCCTTGTCGGCAGCTCGTGCGGGGGAGTAGGTGTTACTGCTGAAAAGGAAAGTGCAACCGCAGACGAGACTTTATCATTAAATGAATCTGACACGCCATTATACTTTATTCTCAATGAAAAATCATATATAATTGAAATGATTCATACCCCGTAATATAAGCCCGGTTGTAATACTAAATACAGTAATGAAACGCTAATATCACTAACAACCGTAAAACTTCTCTGTCAATTCTAGAATCCAGTTTCTTAGTATGTGCACACGTTCTTTAAGAAAAAATTACAAGTCGCATAAAACCTGACTTTTCGAGATAAAAATAGCCGCCTTTTTTTCTTCTTTTTTATAAGTAACGAACAAACAGTTTACATGCATATCCTTTATTTAATGTCTTATTTTTGTTCAAATTCAATATTTGAAGTTTATATTCGACAAGAATATTAAAAATTGATTAAAATTGTAATTTTCCGCCAAATGGTCATCAACCTCGTCATGAACATAATTGTAATTTCACTCTGGGATGTGAGCTGATGTAGAGGAGCGATAAGGGCTTATCGAAGTAGGACTAACGCGTGTCAGTATGTTGCAACAAATCACCAACAAACCCTATATAAGCAGTTTCTCGGACTGTATCGTTTACAGATTATGCGAATGAAACAACTTTGTCTGACGTATATTCTTGGTTTAGACGCGCCTACAATAAGAGAATAAAATTGTGAGGATTGTAAGAATTCCGCGATACACAGACGAGTGTCAATCTTATACAGCGGCGTAATCATCTTCCGCAATTACTAACGGATTGTTGCAAAGAAGTACATAAGTGTTGCATGCTTTCATTGATAATCTTGATGCAGTCTCTTCGTGAAAATTCCATGACCGAGGAATATCGATTTTTTTCCTTTCTTTTAATCGTGCACTCTTGCTTTTGTTGAATGCGACCAGGATATGTAGCTATTTACGACGTTTATGTAGCTTATGGATTATACTGGTGCGCTTTATGCGTATCGTTGGATTGCAAACACAGGGGGCATACGTAAATAATCTCAGATATTGAGTTGAAGTGCAGTTACTATAGAGCTTCAATTAGAGAAATGTGAGGGTTCATATTCGAGAAAATTGGCTCTCTTGAAATTATGCATACAATACTTAACGTTGAAAAATGTCGTAACGTCTACCTTTGAATAGCTGTTTCTTAGTAACATTTTTTAATAAATTATATAAGAATTTTTTGATTTTAGTTGGTCTCGAAAAGTTATTAAATTCTGCGTCAAATTATTTCATCAATTTTGTAAGAGAATACTCTGCTAAATTTACACTATTTTATTCACGACTTTTATTAATATCTGCGAAATTAATCTATATTTTGTAATATTGTTGAGCTCGTTTTTAATGTAAAATTATATACAGTTATCGTTACAAATGTTTCCAAAAGCCATAAACAAGAGAGATATAGAATATGATTAAATTTTGAATCTTGATTAGCTTTGTTACATCTTAAATTAAGTATATTTTTTCGAAGTATCTAGTAAAGTGGGCCGAAACCCCCTTTTTCGAGTACAGGATTTTAATAGTATGGGTAAAAGTTGTATGTACCTAATCATAGTAAGCCCTCACAATTTTAAATCCATCGGATAATATCTTCTGTTCTGTGTATGGATTTGAAAATTAAAATTTTAGATAATTTAAACAAATTTCCTATGCACCAAAAAATTATGTTCCATTTTTTGTAGGTGCAGTTTTTGGTAGCGACCATTTTTAAACCAGGAAATTTTTTTTCGTGGTAACAAAACATTGGCATGTTTCTTCGAATACAGCTAAAGAAATTTCTAGCACATATTAAAGTTTTTTCATAAAAATGTGTAGTTAACACAATCCAAAAAAATTCGGTTTTTGCACATTAAAACAAAGTTCTAATGTGAAAATAAATTTTGTTCTTTATTTTCTGAAATAAAACTTTAACCTACTATTTGAATCCGCTTCTCGAAACAGGAGTTTTTTCGGCCCACTCTAAACGCTCACCGATAATATATGGTCCCGAATTTCTGTGAACCTAGACAAGGCCTAAAAATGAACGTAACTTCACTGATAAAAAGTAAAGCTGCGATCTCTGATAATAATTTACTTTTGACTTCTGGTATATGAGATAAAATTCCTGGAGAGTGAATGGTTCCTTTTTTAATTTATATAATATTTCTGAAACTATAATATAATAATACTAGTTTATGATCCGAATAATGAATATTTTGTAATCGTCTTAAAATATAATAAAAACAGGAACAACGACTTTTAACAGAAAAAAAACCTTGTTATTTTATCGAAAAGATAGGGGTGTACAAAAAGCACGAAACTTCGAGTTGATCCACTCAAAAAACAATATTTGTCTTGGATTAAAGAAACCTTTTTTTTTTAGAGAATTTTTTTCATTTTTCCAAAAATAACTTTAAAATCAAGAAAATCATTTATAATTTAAGACAAAATTTCATTGAAACAAAATACCTTTTCTTTGAATGAAAAATAATTTTTTTGAATCAAAGAAAATTATCTTTGACTGAGAGCCGTTGAAAATGTTTCTTTGATTTAAATCAATGTTATTTGAATCAAAGAATCTTTTGCCTGAGAACGGCTTTGACTTCACGAATAGTTTCGAAAACTCAAACAGTTTCGAGATACCCGAAATTTCAAAACTTTCTTGTTTTCACTGTGTTAAAATTTTCATGATATGTGGTACTAAGGGGCTTTTCGAGTTGATCATAAACAAATTTGAAATCAAAATTTGCATCTATGATTGCGACCAAGTGTTTGAAAAATTAAATAAACGACCGGATGTCCACGAAAGTCGGTACCAGGCGGGTTTTCGGATTGCTGAACACAAATTTTGGGGTAAAAATGAAAAAATTCGACATGTTTTACATAAAATATTTTGTGAACTCGAAACTGTTTGAGTGCCCGATTTGAACTCGAATCGAAACCTAACAATCTCGATTCATTCGAACTTCGAGTTTTGAGTTGTTCGCACATCCCTACAAAAAGGTGTACAAATTCAATTGTGTGAGTTGATTAAAAGTCTCGATAACATTTTCAAATGTTTAAAGTATAACCTTTTTTAAAAATTTTAATTGAATTTTTGTTTAAGATTCACTTAACACGTATTTTCTTCTTAATTATAATAAATATTACAAAATATTAACAAATTTTCACAAGAATTTAAGAAATGCATCTTTAAAAATAAAAGAATTACATTATAATGTTGTAACCAGATATTTCAAAACAAAAAATATGAAGATGTCTACGTGCACTGAAAAAATCCGGCTATTCGTACCAAAATTTCGGTATACATAGCAACGGCCTCAAAATAAGTAGAAAAAAGGTAGTCTTCACTGTTACAAATGGCCTTTTACCTGAATGTTTATAAATTTGCTCTAAATTTTACTTACAATATAAAAAGTTGAGTAATTGAAATCACCCGGAACGTAAACCTCGCAGAAAAAAGTCTTACTTTAGCTATACTGTAAATTAAGTATATTTTTTGCTTTAAGTTAAGGCCATGTCATACTTACCCGATTCGAGAATTGCCGATACTTTTTGTGATATTGGTAAAATTACAAAAAATAATCTTTTGTAAGTATACAAAGTTAGGACCATATAAACTTTCCTTTCCTCTCTTACAGTTGACTGAATTTTTAATTACATAACCTGAATTTCCTTCTAAATAACAAGATTTTCTATTACTTATCTTAGTTTTCATGAATTATTTTTCAAATTTAGGAATATTAGATGTTTCTGAAAATGTAGGCATAAATTCATAGCATAGTGATAACTGTGGAATAATTTCCAAGAAACTTTGTCATGTTCACTCCTTTCCCGGATTAATTATGTTCACAGTTATTAAAAAAATTAAGACTGTATAAAAGAAAACAAAAAAAAATTAAAATGATATTGATATATAAATAATAAAATGCAGATGTAGCTTGCAACTTATATCCGATTCAATACTCTAATATGAATTAATCATCGAACTAATATAAAGTGATAAGACTTTAATTAAATGTTCGTTTTACCAGTAGCGACTAGCAACTCTATTGTCGATTTGTCGCCAGGCTGAAAGAAAATCGATCCGGTGTATATTCAACCTGGACGTTAATCCTGTTGCGAGTGTTTTGCTCCTGTAATGCCGCGCCAGACGTAAAACATCAGGGTGTGCGATAATGAGAACGACTCTGCACTGTGCAAAGCATAAAAGTGCAAGACGCATTCCTTGAGGGTGTGAAACACTCGCGTCGGCATCTGAAATTGAAGCGGGTCAAGTAGACGCCGCGCCGTTTACTTATTTCTATATAGTATACCCAAGAAGGTCGAAACTATTTTGTGCTGATCGAAAGTCATTCCATAAAAAGGAAATTAGGGGAGACGTTACGTATACATAATATGTATATGGTGATTGGCGACATTGAATCTTGATTGTTACGCATGCATGCTCGCGTAATTCATATAAAAGAAAAAAAAATCTTTTTTTATTTCGTCAAACATGCATCTTTTGTTTGAATTACCCCGGGATTAACAATAGTTTCACAATCTACTGATAGAAATATTATTAGAAATCCTGTTTGTTTTTCTGCAAAAGAGATGCTTCATAATTTATGAGGCGTATTCTTAGGAAAACTTAACCATTTTCATTCTTTTATACTTTTAAAACTTGGTTCATTGTATTGTACTTCAAGAAGCAGACTAAAATTATTCAATTTCTACGACATTTTAATGCACTAATTTATTTTTGAAATGAAATGCTTTAACCTGAAATTTCAAAATTTTTAAATAAGTTCTTTCCATAGATGAATAGTTTACACAACTGGTTCAAATTGAATAGCAAGTAATGTGGTCACGTTATACTTTTCAACAACATTTTACTGCCTTTGAATCCACGCAGTATCATAAAAAATGATATTTTTTCTTACCAGAACACAAAATATTCTTCAAAAATTTGAATTTCATAGGAGACCTATTTTATATGTAAGTGTATAAAAAAAAATTCTCGGATTTTCGAACCATTTTTTATGTCAAAAGCTGGTAATATTGTCGAAACCTAATTTACAATTCTAATAAATTGCGGCTGATCTTTTCTGTATCAAAGTGTGTCGTTACGTGATAATAAAAGTCGCAGAGTAATATTACCTTCGAGGCCACAATAAGTCGATCAGTTTTACAAACGATATGCGAAATTTCAACCGAACATTTTTCGTATTGCAAAAAAGTAATCAACTCAAAAAAGCATTTATGAATCTATTGAAAAAAGTAATAATTATAAGTTAAGAATAGTTTGACATGCAAAAGCAATAATTGTCTGTTAGACGATAAATTATGAGGCCTATAATTTTGTGACAAATATGCATTGCGAAAATATTATACCACTATTAGACTTTGGGAAGGTGAAAAATAGTTACTCGGTACAATTTCCATCGCGCCCCGATTAGAACTAATTAAACCAATCCTTGTACTTTAACCTCAAGACAGTGTTGCTCAACTACGAGCGCGAACATTCAATACACCTGGTCTTTTTTATTTCATTATTTTACGTAGATATCAGGAAGTTTTTTCAATTGTGCAATCATTTTTCAACCTATATCTCAAGTGTTGAGATCCACAAAATTGAGAACATATTCGCCTAAAGTATTGTAAAACAATTTAATGTTAAAAAGCGCAGTATACCAAATTCAGGATGAAAATAGTTGCACACAGATATTGCGAAAGTTGTCATTCTGAAGCTGACTGATTATGCGACTTTCAAGGGTAAAATTTATCACAAGAAACTATATAGAAAACAGAATCGATGTAAGAAATCTAATATGTAGAAATACGTGTATATTAAAGTTCATTACGTAAATGTCCTATATTGCATTTTATTTTTATATTGATTCTTAGGCATGATTCTCTTTTTACATTGAATCAATGTTAAGTTAAAAGAAATCTTAACTAAGAAAATGGTTCACTTAAAACTGTTGTTTGATATGAAAAAAATCGTTTATCAACAGACATCGATCGATAATAATGTACCAGGAATTCAATCCATCAAGTTTGTACGAAGTCTCAGTAGTTTCAAGCAATAATAAAGAAAAGTTGTAGCGTTCACTAATCGCTAAAGGCTTAGATTTGTAGATAAAATAAGACCATATAATTGATAGAGGAGAAAGTGATGATGTCGCCAGTTAATATCCTTCTGCTCTTTGTCAAATGATAATTTAATGCCTCGACCAAACCGCAGAGTTATATTACTTTTTTCATTGCATAGAGAAAGGAACTTGGACTTAGGAAATCCACTAATTTTTCCAAATTGGACACAACTGTATACAAAAGATACTTTATTTTTGAGAATGAATCTACCTGATTTTTCCATTGAGTAATTGCTATTGTTTGAGTAAAATTAATAATTTGACGCCAAGAACGATGTAAAAGGTGTACTGATGTAATGCAATACTAAAATGGAGTCTAGAGACAGACAATCTTTCACTCGTTGCTAAGTCCCATGTAACTGTCTAAGCACTTTTTACTTAAAGCTGATTTATTCTATTCTTGTTGAAAAATTTTTTGACAACGATCGCCACACTGAAGCTCTATGTAATGTTCATGACACAGAGACTTACTACTGGGTATTGGCATGTAAATGTCGACTGGTTCACGCAGCTTCTAGGCGTTTGATTATTTGCGATGCGTTTAAATATCTCCATTTGACGTATGCTTGCTAATAAAAAATTTATTGTTATTTGCATCTGCTATGTATGTATTTGCGATTCATGCACCGCAACCCGGAGTGAATTCATTTTTGCACCCCACAAGTGGTACTAACTCACTCCTTGCGCCATTGCCTCGACATTTAATTAACTGAATGCCAAAAAATTGTATAGTGAATGCTTTGATTTATTCGATATTAGTTATTTTTTGATAAATTGCCATTTTCTTGGAAAAATTTACTGGCAAAAGGAAGTTCAAATATAGTATTACAGTTAAGATTAGAGATTAACCTTTACGTTTACAGTTTCTGCTATACTGCAACGCTAGAAATGACATAATACTTTTCATGATTCTTTTTCTTAGTAATTATTGAAAGATTATTTCAATATTCATGATTAATTCAATGTCAGTAATTAAATATCACTTTCGATATTAATGATTTGGCATTTGAATCTTGAGTATTATTTAAATGTTTGTGTTTATTATACAAATAAACAAGAAATGTCTTTAAAGATTGATATAAGTGTTTTTGATTTAAAAATTTGAGATCCTTTTTTTTGAAATATTGTTTACGTTTGTATAATTGTGCGCAGGTACTATTATAAAGAAGTTTAGAACTACATCAATCACTGATATCCGCCCTTTCACTCATCCACCCTGTGTTTTCGCTAATCACATTCATTTTTTGAACAGTATTTTTAGTTCCATTTTTAATGTAAACGTTTAAAATTTTACAAATTCAAATTATAATTAAATAATTACAAAATTGGAATGTATAAAATAAAAGCTTAGTAGCGATCAAAGGTAGAGAATTTGAAGTTATAAATCTTCAAAATTGGAATTTTTCAAACTTAAATATTTAAAAAGGAACAATTTTAAATTGTAGAATTGGTAAAAATAGTAAAAACGTAAAAATTTGAGAATTTTCCCTTTCATACTGGGATGGGGTTTGACGTCGTTCTAGATATATTTAAAATTTAAATAAAAAACAATTTTAAATTTTAACAGTTGAAGGTTTAATAAATTCTTGTTGAACGATTTCTAATATCGTGATAATGATCAAATTTAAACATTGGTCCGTTCGAAATGAGGCAGTTTCAAAATGGGAAGATTTAAATTTAAACTTCAACCATTTTTAGTTCCAAATGATTGAAATTAGGCAGTCTCAAATTTCGACCGTTAAAAACTGAAAAAGGTTCAAATAAAAGCATGAAATGCTTAAAACCCTTAATAGGAAATCTTATTAGTTGATATTTTATGCCAATTTTTGAACTTTTATAAACATTAGAATGAGGCATTCGTAATTAAACAGATATTTAAACTCTTCATAATCTAAAAATTTTCATATTTTCACATGTAAATTAGAAATGATAAAAATTTTTGCAATCTAACATTCAGACTATCCAAATTGAAACAAACTCTACATAATTAATTCAAAAATAAAACGCAAAAATTCGTAAATTTTATTTTTTTAAGACCTCAAACTGTTTAAACTGTACAATTTTAAGTTGTAAAAGGTCAACATTTTATAATCTGATACTCAAACTATTTAGAATGAAAGAAGCAAATTTTAAAAAACGTCAAAATTTCAAAATTTTCCATTCAGAATGGGAAAAACATACTAAATTAGAAAACGTTTTTCTGTAGACCTTATACAGAAAATTTCAGTAACCACGGTGAAAAATGAGTATACTAAGGTTACAGGATTTTTAGTAAAAATAGGAACAGTATAGATTTTCTGTAAAGCTTACCAAATTTTCTGCAGACTTTACATACCTTTTTTTATTGGAGTTCATAGTTTGTAGATGTCAAATTGACAGAAAAGTTCAGTAAATTTCACAGAAAATATCCGTAAATTTATCAAATTACTGAAAATTCTGTAAACTCTGCAGAATTTTCGGTAATCTTTACAAAAAAGTTATGCTGTTCCTATTTTAACTGAAAATCCTGTAAGTTCAACAGAATTTTTTTCTGCGTGAGATTTCAGCACGCTCTGTATGATTTAAATAAATTTCTGTAAGATTTGTAGAAAATTCCGCATTATGTATCCTCCCATAATGTATTTAAATTAAAATACAGTTCTGTAAAATTAGTACATTTTTATTATTTGCAAATGGGTAATATTTCAGAAATTTTTTTTAACTGAATGGTGATGAATTTTGTGCATCTTGAAACATCAGTGAGTAGAAAGTTTTTCGAGGACAATGCGGATTACCATAGCATCTGCGAAATTTGATTAACAGTTGCTCTCAAATAAGTTGTTCCATGGTCACATTGCCATTATATTGACTTACATAATGTTATGGTTTACACATTATATTGCCTGTGCGGTAAATTAAATTGGAAGTATTTCACAATACGACAATATAGAAATTCTTGCACATGTACATGCAAATTAACGTAAAACACTTTGTACGTACATTACAAAAAATTTAATTTTCAAGTATTTTCTAACAGTGCAAAGTGTCACTTTTTTATCCAATAGCGTGTCAAGGGGTTGCACAATGAAAAAACAATTGGCATCTACGTATAATGTAGTTGTAATTCGCAATGTAGTAGTTTTGTAATTGTCAAGTGATTCTCCATTGTGCATAACCCTTTGATCCAATTTTGGAATTAAAAAAATTACACTTTGGGATTTAGAGTGATATGACCATTTTTTGAGATTACAAGCAGCATGCGGTAATATTTTATACCGAAATATGTTAACCATGCTCTTACATTAACCATGCTCTTATCTTTATTTGAAAGAAGTTTCTCATTTGAATGATTTAGTGTAATACGTGATATGCTCCACTTGTATTATAGTATTAAAAGTGATTCAACGGCAAGCATAGGTGGTTTTAATTTCAAATAAGCGATCACCTATGAGTACGTAACGTCTGCAAACGTAGAGGTGTGCTCAGACAATTATAAGCTGAGCGAGGATAGGCGTTTGCTCGACAACAAGTGCAAACGATCGTCCCTGCCCTGTGTCGACTTTCATCGATATTATCGACACCTCATGAAAATTGCGCAATCCAGCAAAATGCATGGTTCTTGCACGGCCAACGAGTATAATTCTCATTATTTGTTAACGGTATACGCTTTGTGGGACACAATTGTACTCCACGTAAGAGATAACGGCTATCACACATATACATTATACACATATACATATGTGAATTTAGCTACTTTTTTAAGTTTTTGACTCACAATAATACAGATAGGTCGTCGATTTAGATAGTGAGGTGGACACCTTCCATGAGCTTTCGTTGCACTCTAAATTATATTCCCCTACTGGTAAAGCTGATAGACATTTATCTATCGCATGACAGCGACGGTATAATTGTTATTTGTGTGACATTAGGCCAAGGGAAAACCACCTGACATTGCAATTACTTGTCAACAGATATAATGAGCTGCAACACGAAAAACTAAATTTCATCGGCCGGAAAACTATAAAGAATGACGCTCGTGATATAATATTATTAGAAGGTTATATACATATATATTCAACATTTTTCTATTTCTGTCTGCTTTAATATTTGATTTTTTATTCAAATCTGCGCGTTTAACCATATGGTTCAAGATTTTTAATGATAAACAATAAACTGTCAAATACCTACATAGATTAATGACCCTACTGAATGAGTGTTTTTTATAGAAAATATTGCTTTAAGGGTGTTCTTGACGTACAGTCAAACTCAAAATTTCTGAATCTTTAATTTCATTTATATGAAATCGAGAAACAGACCCATTAATTGTAACGAATCTTAGTAAAGAAACCGAGTAGTAATTGATAAACAAATATTTTAGATTATAATTATTTATTTGAAAATTTGTGTTTTCCCTTCCATTTCAGAGAATTGTCGTAATTTGTATTAAACATTAATTAACAATAGCTGGTTTTATTCGATAAAACATTCTTTACAGTTCTATCCTTTACGTTTTTATTAAATATTATTAAGGAAATTGTCTAATTCGCAAAATGAATAACTTTGCGTGTAGTTCCAGTTAATATCATTTTCATAAAAACTTACCGAATAGAATTTCAAAGAATCGTTTGAAAAGTGAAGTGAACTATCAAAAAGTTAACATCAAATAAAAATCATTCATTTTTTCTAAAACAGAAGAGCAAATACAAAAATCTGAATAATAATTTTTAAATAATAATATTAGACGCATTTCGACCCAGGCTCTTTTTTCCTAATTTACACTTAGGTTTCACTTTAAAAAATTCATTAACATTAACTGTTGATCTATTTTTCCTTGATTTTAGAATTCAATTAATTTTGAGGTCAACTGCATGATTATACGTCAGAACAACCTTAAATTAAAATAGTTCAGAACATTCTCAACTTTTCTGAAACATGACTAATGTCTCTATTATTCACCTTTTTGGGTAACTAGTTCGTTTCTATCAATTCTTTATCTATAGTTGATGGTTATATAGGTCATTTGATGAATACTAATAAAATATGTTGAAGAATTTTAATTTTTAAATTCAAGTACAATGAGAAAACTATTTCATATAATAAACAGAACGTTTTTATTGCGAAAACAAACATTCAAATTTTACAGAACTCTATGGTAATAGTAGGATAAGCACATTTTTTACTAGGTGAATGATGATTCCAAAGAACTTTCTAGTTACAGTATAAATTAAACAGTACTATTATAGGCCGTTTCTAGGTTCACCAAAATTCGGTGAGCGCAGAAAAAATATTTTCGATGAGCCCTGGCCGGGAAACTGGAAAGCGCGACTAGGTGTACAGAAAATCAGGGAGTGTATTGACCAGATATTTTCGATCTTCCTAGGCACTTTGAATATTATAATCTAATTTTAAAAAAAAATTATTTCAAAATCTGAACATAAGTAATATATACCTACTAAAAGAATTATATATATATATACTTTACACATTTCAAACTCCATTTAAAAGATGTGCCCGACAAAAATTACACCCCTGAGTTAAATAATCGTAAAAAAATATTATAAATTTTTTGAATTAAAAAAAACATTGACTAGTATTAAGCAATTTTCCGTAAAACTAACCGGTCAAGTATAGCGCTAGGGCTAGTATTACCAGGTATTACGGAATTTCCCGTATTGTTAGCCCTGAACGAGCTGGAAAAGAAGTTAGTCTTACAGAAAATTCCGCAACGGTAGACAGTTTATTTTTTTAATAAAAACGAATTCGACTTTGGTACTTTGAATATATGTAACTTGAATTTAAATACATTCCATTTAATTATCGCCTTTTTCCGCTTGTGGATAAATTTTAGAATAATATTGAAAAATTAAGCTACATCCTGATGCATTTAATCATAATACGTTTCCATTATGAGCTTTTATGATACCTAATATTTGATAATCATTTTTTATACTAGAATAATTTTTTCTAACAGAGACTCATATAAGTTCCTATTTTTTTTTTAACGGGGAAAAAATTCTATGATTTTTTCAAAACAAGGATTCTAAAAGAATACTTAAAGATGATTATAATTGAAGCCAAAGCGTTGTAGGCTGCTCGCGCTAATTTTTATAATTAGTTTTGTATTTTCCTAGAGTTGCCTTGTACTATTTACTTTCCCATTCATAAGAGAGGGCAGTAATGCTTTTCTTTTGGTGCAACCAAGTTGACCAAAGATCAAGAACAACCAGTAAGGCTGTACGTGCATAATCGCTTCTTACTTCCACAAGTCGAGAGGGTTCTATATAACATCTTCATTACTTTTACCAACTGATGAAGATTTTCACTTTTATATATTTTCGTGAAGACGAATTACGGATATTTTATTTAATATAATTACAGCAATCAGATTCAGTATCACATTATTCATGTACTAAAGTTTACAGCTTTCAAAAAAGGTGTTCGGGGAAGTGATACAATATTATATTTAATCTATGTGAATTATTCAGGTGATTGATCAAGAAAACATTCATTACTACAGATATAAGTCCAGCTTCTACTTAAAAAGTTTAATTGCATTAATTAATTTCTCTTTTCTTGTAACTTTTTTGTGGGGATCAAGTTACATTTATTATTTATTCATCTGGCTATTTGAAACCAATGAAGTCAATGTCATATGTTAGTAGAGTATAAACTTTAAAGAGCAATTATAGTTGCTGCAAATACTCGATTTCTCTGCACTTCATGGTCTATAATTACCATTATCACAAATTGTATTTACGTTAACGCCAAAGCTGATTTTAATCCGCAAGTGTATAAAAACGCAATATTGTTTTAATCCAAATTTATTTATGAATGCAGGTTACGAGGCCATTTTTGTTGCATTTTTGGAAGTATTTTCTAATTGGTAAATATCTTTGAATTGAGAAAGTAGTTCTAAACTTGCAATAAGTGGTACCGCATTAAGGATAGGTCTGCGAAATATTACGCAAAATTTGACTCAATGAATGTGCGTTAATGTTCCAGCAATCATTGAAATACGAATGATCATTAGTAGTTACCGGTCATGCCCGAACATTTTCTAACAAATAATGACTCGAACCTCGAGCTGGAAGCCGACGGTGACAGTCCCCTCCTTATCTGCAAGAACGCGCTGACTGTGACTTTCTGAGTACCACATACGATATATGGTGTGTCTTTTATTATCTTTAGCAGAATTCAGACGTGTAGTGTAATATTCGCCTTCAACGTGCTTCCAACAAAAAAAGCCTACAGCTCAACAAAAAAAGGAAAAATAAATGTGATCTGGATAGTCTGTGAGACCCAAGATAAAATTTTGCTCCACACTCTGTAAATAACCGTTCAGGTTTGCGCTTCGAATGGTTAAATCTGAAATTGAATCCTTCAAAATTCTAAAAAAAATCAATGCAAATAAGAAGTCTCTATGGGTAAGTGTACCGGTCTCCGGACAGGTATCGGTGGTCGGACGAATATTTATTTTCTCTTAACCAAATTGTTATAATGTTATAAAAATGCAGTCATATGAAAGAGATTGACATTTATTTTCTAACCTATTTTTGACAATTTGCAAACTTTAATACTTTTTTATATATGGCTTTTCATAAGTGGTGTCCGACCTTAGACTCGTTATCCGACCACCGGTACATTTACCCTAGTTAAACAATTGAAAATGAAACTTATTCCAAGTCTAACAAATACAAATTAAAATATTCAAAATTTTATAATTTTAAACTAAAATAGTTTTAAAAAATGGATAATTTCATATTGAAATCGTTAAAAAAATGTAATATTTCAAATGGAAGGCCTCAATAGTTTAGTCACGTTAACTCTGAAACTTTATAAATTGAATTTATTCTAGCCTCGTTATACTGTCGGGGATCAAGGAATTCAGTGTAGAAGACGGGATAGGGGGAGGGGGGTATAGATTTTTAGATTAATCTAGAATTCCTGTGTTGCTTATTTAAACAACACGTTCGTTCCGCAACATACATTCCACACATACATTTCCTCATGCAAGCTCTTGTGTTTCCGTGGCTTTTCATATCTTTTCGATTTAGGGTCTCATTCACACATTCCCACCATTCTTTCATCGGTCTTCCTCTGGGTACGCTACCATTTACTTTACCTAAATATACTTGTTTCATCAGTCGATCTTCTTTCATTCTCCATACATGCCCAAACCATCTCAATAAATTTCTTTCGCTCTTGTCAAGCCGTATTTCCTCTGCACTACGCCACATTTTTTTGAGAATCCTGTCATTACTGACTGTGTCCATTGGCGTTTTACCGCATACATTGCACAGGAATGGCATGTCAACCGCGTTAATTTGACTCTTATCCTTTTATTTTTTTAATTAAATCCTTTGTATTGGAGAAGTTTTAAGTTTCTTGGTGTCATTCAAGCACTAAGAAACGTGCAAGCAATTTATAATTGAACAATATTTGAATATTAACGTTTTCGGTTGAGCCCAGAGAAACTGGAAAGGGTGGGTAGGTTCACCGAAATTCGATGAGCGTAGACCAAATACTTTCCTTGTTCACAGACACTTTGTTAGTTTTATATTGCTATACATTAAATAATTTCAAATACTAACTAAATCATTTAATAACTTAAAATTGAAATCGTTCAAAAATGTATAAAATTTAAAATTCAAAATCATAATCCTTGAGCAATTCTGTGTTTGAAACTTTCCAAATTAAATAGTTTAGAATTAAAGAATTGTTTTATCTAAAATTATTTGATTTTGGATTGAAAGCGTCCAATATTAAATTTTCTTAATTCAAGGATACGTGTTGATATACTAAAATTAGAATTGATTGTTTTACTTTTAAGTGTGGCTATAATTAATGATTATCTACTGTAGGATCATTATCTACTGTAGCTTGTGTCGCATTCCACGTGAAACAGTGTACTTATAAGACTAAAAGCACATACATTTTTCCGCTAAACTTCAAAATATTGAGTGTCCCATCATTAATATTTCGCGAAACAGATTTATAATTGCCATTTAGCCAAAAATTGTATCAATTCTTGTCAAAGGGCTGCATTTCGAGATGATACTTCGCGAAATATTCAAGATAGGACATTCAATATTTTGCAGTTTTGCTACAAAATGTATGTACTTTTATTCATATAAGCACATTTTTCACGGGGTGTCCAACAGACACAAGTTATTTCCGAAAAACCTAATGTCTAGTAAAATTTAATAAAAACGGTTTTTTTAGGACACGATAACTTACACTTATCAGAGCTAGGGAATTGCTTTTTTTAGATATCCGATAAATTTAGTCTGCTTTAACTGATATGAGTACAAGTTTCATCTAGAACGAACTGGACATTTGATATATCACGGCAACTAAAATTAAATTCTTTTTAGGTCAAATAACGATTTAATTTGATTTACTTCTTAAAATACTTGGGAGGCATCCCCAAAACATTTTCAGAAACAACTGAGATAGGCAGGCATTTTTCAGTCAAAAATGTAGCCCTGCATGGTCTAGATACATTGTTTTCTTAATTTTATAAAAATTTGGTTTTTATACATTTAGAAGCAATTTTCATAATTTAATTAGCTGAAATCAAACAATTCAACAACCGTAAATATAAATTTTTATAAATTGAAAAAGGCTTTTATTGGACATTTAAAATCGAACAATATTATAATATGGACGTCTTCAATAATGAAAAATGAAATTCAACCTCAAATTGAACACTTAAATTTGTTGTTAAATCAATTAAACTCTATTTCAGAAATAAGCATATCCTAATAAAAACTTTTGTCGCCGTTAAATTACTTTTTCTTTATTTTTTTAATTGAAATGCCGGTGTCAGACCGGCATGAAGCCATAATTTCAATTGAACTTGTAACATTTATAAAGGGGTTGATAAGCTCTGAAGGCTTTCATTTCTGAATGGTTGTATTATCTCAAGCCTGTAAAGTTGAGATAAAATATCGAGTAGTTGAGGCTGGGATTTAATATTTATTGTGGTTATTCGCTGAACCCTGAACCACGCCAGTATCCATCGCGGCCGCCGTTACATCATCCCATAGTGCGACATTATTACGTACTAGCATACGTAGATACAATGAGCCTGCAGCCGGATTATTAGAACTTCTTGTGTCAACCTGAATGCGTACGCAAATCCAAGTATAGTGGCATTTCATAACTTGGGGAAATCATTTCGAAACTATAAATGTAATATACCACCATTTTCATCACTAATCAACCACATCAAAATCTCCGCCTTCCTTAATTATCTGAAAAGTGAACAGGGTTCAACTCAAAACACACTCAAATCAAAAGCCTTTCTAAAAAAAAATCTTTAAAAACATAAACTCAATAAAGTCAACTTCTGTAACAGAATTGCACAAAAAGACCTCAAACGAGCGAAGTATATGTTTCCAATTGTCAGTGTATTCGGCTCATTAGAGACAATGATGTTCGATAGACGGAAAAATTGTGTAGTTCAAACAGAAAAATACTGTAAAATCAAATCAATAAAAATAAAATATATTTGAATAAAGTAATTTTTATTTTTTAAACAGCCCAATATAATCTTTATTCAAGGATTTACATATATCTGAAGTATAGCTACATGTGAGGTATCAGATGTCATACAAAATCGAAACATCACGTACCAATTTTTGGTTCGTGAGAAAAACGTAGAAATGAAATAAATTTTAATCCAAGATTTAAAAACTAACAATCGTTTAAAAACTAGTTCTGCTAATAATTCCACTCATTTTAATTTCAAATAGGCCCTTATAATCTGTTTAATTGTAAGGGAAACTGTTAATTCAATTATAAATTTCAAACCACTGTCCAAATTAATTCTATTTCATTAGCGTCATATTCAGAGTTCCAACATTCTTAACTCAGCTATAAAATATATTTTTTCAACTATTTATATTTGTGATTTATTATTAATAATAAATACAATAAATTCTGTTGCAAGTCTCTGTTTAAATATTTTACCAATATCGTTGGTTTCATAACTGATGAAAATCCTTAAATGATTTCACTGTTCACCATTGAAAATTCTTACTTATTTCATTCAGTGATAATAATAATAAGAATATCAGGTGAATTTTAATAAATTTAGGATAAATTCAGATAATCAATCAATTAAATAAAATTCGAGTGAACTTAGAGGAGTTTAAGAGAAATGAGAAGAATTCGATGAAATTCATAAAAATTCAAGAGAATTTTAAAAAAATCCAAAATGTTCCACTGATTTCAGTAAAATTGGAGTGATTTTGGAAGAATTCAAGTAAATTCAAAAGAATTCAGAAATAGTTTTAAAAATTTCAAAAAATCCAAAGATTTCAAAAATAGTTAAAATAATTCAGGATAAATTAATAAGAAGTCAGATAAAAATTCCGAATGAATTGAAATAAGTTGAAAAAAATGTTTTAATCCAAAAATTTCCATTGAATGGAGTAAAATGGGCGTGAACAGAATTAAGGGAAATTCAACAGAATTTAAGTGAATTGAAAAAAAGCCAACGAATTAAATAAAATTCGAGTTAATTTAGAGAAATTCTATGAAATTCATCAAAATTCAAGGTGAATTAAAAACAATTTAAGTGAATTGAAAACAATTCCAAAATATTAAAAACAATGCATTAAATTCATTCAATTTGGAATGAATGCAAAAAAAATCAAGGGTATCTAAAATAATTTGATGAAATGACCAAGAATTCAAGGGTGAATTTTAAAAAAATAGAAAAAATACCCATTGAATTGAGTAGAATTGACTCAATTTAGAAGAATTCAAGTGAATTAAACAAAATCGGAATAAATTCTTTAAAAATTCAAGAAAATAGAACAAAATTTTCAAAATACAAAAAAGTTCCATTGCATTCAGATAAATGGGAGTGGATAGCATTAGTGAATAAAATCTGATAAAATGCATAAGAATTCAAGGTGAATTTAAAAGTCTTCAGGGCGAATAAAAAAAATTAAAGATCAAAAAAGCTCTATTGAATTCAATGTATTTCAAGAGAATTTCAAAGAATTCAGGGTGAATTCAAAATAATGTAATAAAATTCTGAAATTCTTGGGTGCTCTATTTTATTTTATTGAAAGAAGTAAATAAAGTGGTATTTTTATTTTTTTAAAGTGAGTATAGTGACTTTATCTTCAAAAAGTGACTAAAACTGATTTTAGAAAAAGTGACTCAAAGTGACTGAAGTGAATATTTTACAATGCACTAAATATCAAGCCAACTAAATATCAAGAAGAAGGAAACTGGACGGATCCTTATCCTTATTTCAACAGAGATAATTCGAGACACGCTGAAAAAACACTGCATTTTATATTTTTCTCAAACAAGTTTAATACCGGAATCAAAATACTTGCTCCTCTTCGTATGGCCATGTAATAAAGATAAAGAAGAAAGTTTCATGGTTAAGAGGATGCTTTTATTTATTATTTGATTATGATTACGTTTGCTCATAAATTGTGGTTATAAATAATACCTTTACTTGTTTTTAACTTGAAAGTATATTTCTTGTTCTATTATTTATTCTACGCATACTAGACTAATACATACTTATTATATAGATTCTATGACTTTAAATTGTTGCTGAAATCAATTTTTTTACGGACATTAAAAATAGTGATGACTAATTGTCTATAGTAATTCAGAACATCAAAGGCCGATTTAATACGTATTGATAAAGCCTAGTTTGTAAGTCGATGAATTGTATATCTACAAAACGTATGTCAGATTCTACAGGAAATGACGAAAATGTTAAGCAAACCGCGCGTGTCCTTAGGTAAATGACATTGTGATCCCATTCACTATACCAGTCACTCAGCATTTCGTAAATCTTACTTGAAAACTTTCTTCAGTGAATGAGCCCGGATTTAGGTTCAACTTTGAATTTATTTTTCGTATTTGAATTTCAAAATCTTTATTCTTTTAGTGGCATAAAAGAATAACTGAATTTAAATTTCTCAAAATTGTGCGATATTAAAAAATAGTTCCTAAAAATACTAAAATAGATTAGATATAGTCTTTCTCTAAACAAAATCATTATCTACATTATCAACGTTATGAATTTTTATTTTCATTGTCATTCAAATGGGAATTCTCCTTCACTTAGTTTCTTTTCCCGATAAGTGCTTTTGTTATTCTAAATAATGAAGTGCATTTCAATTGGTAGTGCAAAATGTTCAAATAGACTTCAGTTTTAAAATCAATGAATGGCCAAAAAGTAATATATTTGGACTAAAATATAAGGAAGACCTAAGTCTTTTAGTTTAAACAAAATTCAGCAATGCATTAATTGACTTCTAAATATAAGTTCGATGCATAACACATGATGCTGCAACGGAAGCAGATTTTTATCAAGAAGACTACATTTTTTTAAAGCATTTTACATTTGATCTATTTTTCCATAGTCAGATAAAATTCAACGTAACAAATCTCACTTTCTAATTTTAAATTTACATAGTGCATTTGTCTCTGCCTTCGAAATGTATTTAACTATAGATACATAACTATCACAGAAAAACGCTGAGTATTTTTTTATCCTAACTTGAGATATATAGTTTCGTTGCAACGTTTAAATCCACGTGAAAATAAAATTTATCTGCCGCCAAATAGATATGACAGCTGTGTGAAATAGTTGACAGTTATGTTTAGGAAAATTTTATAAATTGAACATTTCAAATTCAAGACATCAATGATTCAACGCTTCATTGATTTTTTAGCAACTGTCGTAATAGATTACGAACTGCATGATATTATTCTTATGAGAATATATGTTACAAATTTAACTTTTGAAACTCAAAATTTCAAATAGAACTCATTAAAAATTCCACAACTTCGTGTGATATCAAGCTAGTGACATATAAAGTGATTGACAAGGGCTTTGTCCTAAAAAATTGGATAAATTCTTTGCCAAAAACAAATGTACTGCCATTTCTCTGTTTCCCGACCCAGCCACAACGCTACTACGGTTTTCTTGGAAACAGCATTTTTTTAGAAACTATCCCTAAAGCTGAAATTGAAGAGGAAACTTTTGCCGGTGTCTAAATAATAAGCGAATAACTGAGAAGAAGAAGTATGCTTGTGCACGGCGTGACACGGCGCGGAAATATTGATGGTGGTCGCTAATATTTGCTCAAGAACAATGCCCGAGCAGTTGAATGCTCAAACCACTCAAACCTTTGTTATTCCTGATACCTGAAGAGTGACGTATCTAGGTAGTTCAAGTGGGGAACCTGAGCGGTGCCCGCTTCTTATCGCGACCTCCTTCGACCGATGTCCGTCCGTCTGTCGGTCTCGGTTCACCCATACCATAATGATAATATAACGTGCTTGTTGGTTGTACCATTTGTACATACTGTTTGCGAATTATTATAGCCGACAATGCGCTGAAGCGCATATGCATATGGGCATTGGGCACTGCTGTGCCGTTAGTGTTGGCGAACCGGGACGCTTCGGTTTGCGCCAGACACAGAATACAGAAAGAACACCAACTTTTACTTCATGCAATGTGACAATACGCAAAAGCCACACTCAACAGACCCGCATCATGTTGATTCTTCTGGCTTGTGCAATGTATGCTAATTCTCCCATGTCCCTCACATTTGATGTTACGTGAAACCACAGGATCAAAAGTTACATCCGTTTTTCTCTCGGTTTTTCTATTAGCTGAATTCATTCTCTTTTGAAAATGGAAATAGCACGTTTTCTAACTGCAACCTGACTATAATCCAACACTTTTATAATGCTTGATCTGTAAGCTCACTTTTTCTCTCGGTTTTTGTAGCTGAATTCATTCTCTTTTGAAAATGGAAATACCACATTTTCTAACTACAACCTGACTATAATCCAACACTTTTATAGTATTTGATCTGTAAGCTCACGACAAAAAGATTCTACTTAAATAAATAACCCTTTTATGCGAAAAGTATTTAATTAATGAACAATCCATGGGCAAATGATTTGGCGCAGATGTTGTAACAAAACAGTGAAAAACAGTGCAAATCATATATCCTTTTAAATTCACTTTTTCTTTTAGGTGCGCCAACGTACCCTTCTCTCCCCTACGATCGAAAAAGAAGATATCTTAAAGTGCAGATAGATGGTAGTAGTATCAATCTCAAGATAGTCATTCAAAAAGCTCTTTAGCAAAATCATACGTTTGGCATTTAAACGCCGATCATTCAAAATGAGATTGAAGAAAATTGATCTCGATAATGAAAGATGCAAAAAATGAGGCGATCCAGAGTGAGGAAGCAACTATATTCATTTTACACTTTGCAACTGAAATGTTTTCATTTTGAGAACACAATCAAATTATTATTATTCTAAGAAAAAAATAAACATCAAATTAGCTGCAACAAAGATCAAACTCGCCGTTTTTCTGTGTTGACAAGTACAGTTATTTACTACGTTGTGTATTCTCTTCCAGCATATTTTGCCTAATTTTAATTTTCTCTTCCGGAAAGAGAGGTGCCTAACCTCATTTCGTACATAGGAATCGCAAGGGTTATATGCGAGTTATCATTGCTGCGTCGGGCGAAATAGGCGCGTCCTTTAGTTTTCTATTCCGGCATATTTGATCGGAGTTTTTCAACTTGTTTGAAATTCATCATATTTTACCATTCCCAAACTTTTGATCAAAATGAGGTTCTATTAGTTTCTACATAAATGAATTTTTTTTCAATTACAGTCTTGGAACGATTTCTTTATGAATAACTTTCTTCAATAATGAAAAGGAAAATTAAATCAAAATTTGAGTAAAATTGTTGAAAAGTTCATCAAATTCTACGTTCGATAAATTTGGAATTGAAAGGATTTTACCACTGATATAATTACATATACCGTTAAAACTGAAATGTAGAGTTTTAAATTTTATTATAAATTACTTCTGAAGTAATGAATACTGTTTAATGTTTTTCCGGTAATTTTAAAGCTAGAATCATAAAAATTTTAAGTATCTCGTAAATATTTAACAGTTAAAAAAGTATATTAGAGATTCATATTGACAGTTACAATAAAAATTGTAATATTTTTGGTTAGTTTGAGTTAAAAATTTGTTTGAAGTAAGAATCTTACCACAAATGGTAAATCCTATATTTCGAATTACTACCCTGTCTGATTAAAAGAAATCAACTTCTCAATTTAAAATTAATTTCATCACATCACCTGACTGAATTAATCAAATATTTACAATTTCTGAATTTTTTTACCCAGTATTTAGTATTCTACAACATTGAACAAATTCTTACTTCTTTTTGTAGACAATTGGATTTAAGAAATATTCCAAAAGGTGTGGAGCTTTCCATATTTTCCAGACTCTAATTAATAATTCAAAAGCTTTCAAATTTATATATACAAGAAAACTAACATGAAAGTGTTAAAATTCAAAAGAACTTAACTTTGAAAACAACTTTTACTTCGGCAAATAAAAAAATGTTTTGTAGTACAGTAATGATTTTCATATTCTTGTCCCTGATAATCGGTAGTACGTTCTGAAACGATGTAACATTACAGGTAATACAGTACCGATAGTGAACGTGGGAAAGGAAGTTCCTATCATGAAGTGTAAGGGTACACGTAGATATCAACGAAACGAAACCAGAATTTCAGAGAAGTTAAGAATTTCATGTCTCAAACTAATACAAATTTTCAATACTCCCGGAAAAAAATTTCTATTAAAATATTTTTATTAAACATAAATTTTCCGTTTTATATGCAAATTATTATTTGTAGTCGATCTTGAAAGATTTGAACCCTATTTTCAGAACGATAGTGATATAATAAACTTTTTTATATCTTTGAGGACGAATCCTAATGAAGGATAAAGATTATTTTCAACGATTCCTTTAAAAATTATAAAATAAGTGTATAACCATCATAAATTAAATTTCGACATATAATAATATAATTACTAAATTACTAATTAGAAAATCAAACTATATAAGGACGAATAGACTGCCTCGTTTCTAAAGAAAATGTTATGCAGGTGGATGGGAAGCTGTAGATAACTCAGTTTCAAGGATGAACTTGAGAGAAAATTGCCATCCTTTCACATCCCCATGAAAGGTCGGAGGTGTAATTTTATTCGCGGTATACGTCATTGTAATTACTTCTCTCTAAAGAAAGAGTCGGTATGAGGATGCGTCAACGTACATTTATTAGAGAAACCGTAATTTCATGCAACAATTATAAATTAACAAAGAAATCCAACTCAATTCTTTAGTATACAACAAGATTACAACATTACATTTTACGTCACATTTTTCTTTTATATAGCATTTATGAAATATTCCATCACAAATTTAAGAAAACAATGTTCAATCATGCAACCCATCCTTATTGATGGTTTTATAATTATGATATAAATTATACTTAATTTCTATTCAGAAAATATTTGTATTGAGAGGAGTTTAGAATTGCAAGTAACAATGGAGACAACATTCGAGTTTAATTTTTACAGCACCTGGGATGACATCTTTAAAAATAGATATTGGATTATGTCCTTCACTGCATCTTAACATACTTAAAGAATTGAGAAATACATTTTTATTTATAAAATACTTATAGTGTGCTAAAATTAGATATGACTTTCAAAGTCATCCAATTCGAAGGAATAATTTTTCATACAAAAAAGTTAATTTAATTATTTAAATGACTTTTTTCAGTCATAATTGATGTCTCTCAAAAATGTTTATCCTGTCGAGTTCTAAGAATCGCATATTCTGAAAGTAATGACTTGCTATAATAGGGTTAACAGTCGTACGAAGCTGAAAGTATTATGATGGAAAGAACTATGTCGACTGAAAAGTGTTTTATTTAGGTTTAGGCCTTGCAGAAAGTCGACTGGGGTGTTGAACTGAGTTAATACAACACAGATGGTACTATACAGTATCTTAAAACACACTGTGTCAACACAGACTGCATTCAAATTAGTATTATGCTTGCATATATGTATATTCATTCTTTCAGACTACTTGCAAAATATTGAAATTTAAATTACAGTCTTCTCGTTTTTCAAAGAAGTTGACTATTGTGCAAGCTTTATGTACGTGGAATTATACTAATTCTAAAAAAGAATTCTCAATGCTTTCCAAAAAGAGTTGTTCTTTTTTTGGTATTAACCAAATATGACTTTATCTTATTATAATTAAATACGATTTTAGCAGTGTTAATCATAATTAACTGTTGATATGTGCAATATGTTTGCAATAGAAGAATAGAAGAAACAAAAGTCATTGCGAATCATTCATAGGTACGGGGATTCGAACCCCCGACAGTTCACTTGTACGAATTCCCACGACAGAAGGTCGTACGGCTATCCTCTCACACTCTTCTATAATAATTATTGTGGTAGCTCTTTCTCGTATTATTGCAGAAGAACTCAACAATTTATTCGACCTATTTGGACATTATTTCAATGCAATATGCATTTTTCGTAGAGTTTGTTAAGATTGTTTAATTATGGAATTTTTCAGAACTTGTGAGGAAGTTCTATGGAATTCTTTTTAAATTTCCTCAGAGTCTCTACAGAACTTATATGAAATATTGCAAGTCAATATCTGTGAACATTTGGTGGGATATGGTTACTTAAATTAGGCATAATCTCGCATCACAGAGATTATGCCTAATTTAAGTATAATCCTGAAGAATTTTTACCTTTTGAGCCTAATTATTTTTTTCTAGGTGTACCTTCAAGTTCAAAATTACTTAATCTTTAACCTGATTGTTCAAATTTACAAAAATGGGTCCTTTCATTGTTGCAACGAATTTAAAAATAGAAATTTAAGCGCAAATAATAAAGAAAAATAGTTTAAGTCATAATTGTTTATTTAAATTTTGTATATTTGTGTTTTTTCTTCCGCTTTAGTCAAAAGTGGTAATTTTCATTAAATTTCGATTTGCAAAAGCTCATTTTATTCCTTGAAAGATTCTTTACATTCAATTTGCCACATTTTTATTAAATATTACTGAGCAAACTGTTTAATTAAAAAAAAATGATGAACAACTATGGCCTTGAATTTTTTTAAATTATTTACGCTTGGTTTTCTCTTCTAAAATTTGTTACAGTATTCAATGGGCCTTTTTTTTCAATTTTATAAAATCAAGTTTACCTAGGACATCCGTACAAAAAACTTTTTTTCCTTTATCTGGAATATTCCAGACAAATTGGAGTTTACAGACAATATTTTGAATAATTTTGTCTAGAGAAAGTGTATAGAAACTTTAACTTGGGAAATACTATAATAAAATGAAATTTATCGGCATCTACTCTTCCATCCCAAAATTTAAATTTCCATAGAAAAATTCTTTTCTGGCTCCCCAAAAACATATGGACTTTATAGAATATTTATAGATTCTTCCTGTACCACAAAGGCAGATAAAAATTTCTTTGGTCCAGAAATCGAATATTTTAGCCACTTTTGGGATGAATGCCCTTTTTCCCGATGCAACCTGATTACAGGCAATAAGGGGAGACGAATGCGAGGTAAACGAACAGAGCCCGGGGCCTTTTGTCACGCGTCTGCATGCAAGTCAAACGATACATTATTCCTTGACCTGACCCAACGAAACCCCCTTTCATATTCATTAGCATGGCTGCTTTGGACCACACACATACATAGTCGTTCGAGTATTCGTAGCCTCTCACACATCAATCAAATCGTGTTTAGCCATTATCAGATCGCCTGGTCAAAATCAACTCTGCTGACTAGACATATAGAGGTCATTTTTACCTGTGCTAATGTTGAAAAATAGCCTCAACGCCGGCAAATGTCGCGTAGTATGTTATTCTGCTTCTGGACAAAAGAGCTAAGCTGTTCTAGAAACTGTTCGTGTGTGATCCTAAAGCTCAAGCATGTTACCGACAGTGAAATATGCAACAGGTATTAGCATTTTAAAAGTCCCCGGATTGATTTTAAAAAATATTTCGCCTCAAATGCAACGATTGTATCGTCATCGACATCAACATAACCGAAAACATAACTGATTGAAGAGATTTGTTTTTAAAAAAGGAACGAATTCGGAGTTGGATTCATTAATATTTTGAATTTGGAATACAATGTAGGGAATTTCGAATTCTGAATTTAAAAAAAAGTAATATATTAGAGGTCTGCGCCGACGTCACTTTGAGCGGCGGCGGCGTTTAGGCTAAATTTGGTCGGCGGCTGACGGCGTTTATAAGTAGGAAGAAGATAACAAACAAAATGTATTTATAAAATGCAATAAATATTTATTTATATAAACCTCTTAATAAAAGGAGCACTTATAAATTCAATAGGAACTTTGATTTAAATTTTTTATGTATTTTTGGTATTTTTGCCTTTAAACCTTTAGCAACTTTATCAACACTGAATTTCTCTACCGGGTTTCGAAAGATTTTTGCCATTATAGGTTTTTCATTTCAGTAAATTAATAATGTAATCTATGATCAAATCTACCGTCAGAATGTTCTAGAGACCAAGAAGAAATGAATGTTTGAGCATTTTTAATAGTCGGAGGCGACTCGGCGGAAAGGAAAAATCGGCGGCGGCGCAGACGTGATTTTATATATATATACAATATAATAATATAATATATAATAATAATATATATATATATAATTCATATGATATAAACGCTCCTAGGGAAATAGAGTCAATGGTCGAAAATGAGAAGTGCCGCATAGACTGGAACTTCATATTCTCGACAATTGTTTCTGTTGCGAACTCGAGGCCTGATATAGTTCTCCTTGACTTCGAGAAACGAACCATGTTCGTTATCGAATTTTCGGCACCAGCTGACAAAAACGTCATAGCCAAGGAGAAAGAAAAGAAAGAGAGGTATAAAGACCTTATAAGGGAGTTGCGACGGTTATACCCGGAATATTCTGTTAAGCTAATCGTCTTGATCGTCGGCGCTCTTGGAGGTGCCAAGGTTTCACTGGTTAATAGCCTGAAAAGCATCCCTGCGTGTCAACAAAATGCAGAGATACTTGCGGGGAAAATGCAGAAGGCGGTCGTCCTTGGGTCGCTCCGTGTCCTCAGGATACACGAGACTTTGCCGGATCATCGTATTGAATTCGTCGCAGACTGTAACCACCTATCTCATGGTCGTGAGACGTGGTTACAGCTGAAATTTTACCGCGATTTCGCTGGGAGCGGGTGCATATTTTTCAGATTAGCACCTGCTCCCGGCGAAATCCTGCGGTTGTCCTTATGACACACTTTTAACTATATATATATCTGATGATTTTTTATCAACAATAGTAATTTTAAGCGAAAAATCCTAGAACCAAAGATTGTAAATCTTCTTTTAAACCTAATGCTTTTTGTTTAGATTAATAACCGATTTCCGTTGAAGAATGTTAACCTAACCTAAAATTGTCAATATTTTTTGAAATTTATACCGAAATACGGTAAAAAAACACGAGCTGAACCTACTAATTTTATTCTTCTTTGAAATACAATGGCTATTCAACAAATGCACCGATTTCCGGTATAAAACGCTAAAAAACGAAAATTGTACTAAAATGGTGCATTTAATGATTCTGAATGATAATTGAAAACTCTTACGATTTTTTAAAATCCAAATACCAATTTTCGACGAAAAACACTAACAGAAAATAAAAAATTGTTCCTAATTGTAAATCTTCTTTGAATTTTAATTATTTTGATATAAAACAACCGATTTCCGGCAAAACAGTTAACATAACCTTAAGTTTTTCCAAAATTACAAATCTTATTTCAATTCTATCTTGATATTTCAAGTGAAAACCCGGTAGCCTAAAACCTACAATTGTACAAACAAAAATTTATCTGTGTTTAAGTCTGATGATTGTTTAGTAAAAATACTGATGTCATATGTAACACGCCAACATAACCTAAAATTGTTCCTTGAAATATTTTTTTTCAATATTTGTTTAAAATAACTAATTTTCTCTTTAAAAAAACTTGAATATAACCTGAAACTGTTCAAAAATTTGAAAATCTCGTTCGAACTCTCATGATTTTTGTTTTATATTTCAAAATATAAATTTTGGATGTAGAACACTAACGTAACCTAAAATTGTCTAAGAAATTATGAAGCTTTAAAATGTCATGATTTTTGTTTAAAAATTTCTATTTCCGGTACAAATTCTGACAAACTCGAAGAACGTAAATTGTTGAAATTTTTGTTATCTTTTCAATCTATTAATTTTTTATTAAAAATGCTCATTTCAGGTGTAAAACACTATCATAACCTAAACTTGTTGAAAATTGGGAATCTTGATGACGATTTTTGTTCAAAAAAACTAATTTCTGTTGACAAAACTAACACAACCTGCATAATTAAATTTAGTATGCAATTTCTTTTAAGTTCCACGTTCTTTTACTTCGAATTCTTTAAGGTTTCAAAAGTGTTCACTATTAAAAATTTGTTGAATAAATAAATAAAAATTACTGAAATCCGTCTTAAAAAAATAAATTAAAAATGAAAAAGTTTTATATTTCAAATTTGTGACATTCTTTTAATCCTGCAGAATTTATAAGAATAAATTTCAAATGCTTTCAAGCTCCAAAGCTTAAAATTGATCTTGTGGGTAAATTTCAAAGAATTTCCAATATTATAAATGTGGTAAAAACAAATTTTGAATGATTTCACTTCTCCGATTTTTAGATAATTAATATTATAAAAAATAGACTGCTTTCAAGCTCAGCGAAATGAATTCTGAATTCTTTCTAATATTTAGAATTTACAAAACGAAAGCTTTTAGTTTCGAAGCATTACCAAGTTACAATTTAAAATACTTTAAATTTTCAATTGCAAAATATTTGTAAAGTGTACTTTGAACTCTGAATTTCAAATTGCGAAGCAGGGTTTCGATTTTCTAATTTGAAAATAAATTGTAATTATCACATCGTATAAATGAAATATTATCAAATAAGGCTTCATATTCCAAATTATCAAGTCTCTGTATTTTCAATATTTTACCTTTATAGAATGTATGCACTTAGAAGTCTTTACAATCTAAAAATTAAAGACATTTCTGAAACATATATACATACATTTTTGTATACAAAATGATAACAAAAAAAATAGAAAAAGTTGATTAAAAAAATTAATATAAATTACTCTTCTCTATTCGGACTTACTTTATTATTATTTTACGGGTTTGAATATAACGTTAGTAATACAAATATATGATAACTAAAATAGAACAAATAAATTTAAAATGTTGCTTACGTAAATATGTATTATTTTACAAAGATGTAATATTCAAGATATGTGTAGGAGTCGATTATTTTGAATATTGGGAAAAATATCAATTTGTATAAATGTTTAGAAACTTATAAGGATAATTTTCCTGCTAAACCACGTATGGCAAAAGCGAACGTGTCGTCAAGTCCTCAATATATTTTCTTTTCCTCGAAGATGCGAGTCGAAGAGTTATAATTTGAATTGCATAAGTACTTTTTTCCGCTTTTTGCGTGAGCGTGCTGCCGGACAACATCGTACTGAGAGCATTGTTCACGACACGAGATTCTTATGTAAACGGGCGTAACAATACTATGTTACTAATCATAGGCCACTTGGTAGATGCATCCTGCCTTACCTCCAATCTCAAAAAGCATTTCATTGACAAAATCAATTAACTAACATTTTTAAATATCCCCCTTATTCGCATGTATTTTCTCAAGTTAAAATGGATGAAAAAATGCATGGACGTGAAGGAAGCCAGAGAAGTATGCCAGGACAGAAAAGTGTGGCGACAAATAATTTATAAAAAGAATGCGAGTAGAGTGAATGACGCCTGAAACAAAAGACCTTGGATACTAATGAGCCCGAGTGGGGAACCTCACATGACAACCTTGTGAAGCTCTTCACTTGGGGTGATCGCTAGAGAGATTGATCAGCAACCTGGGTCGGAGCAGTGTTGCGGAATGAACGTGTTATTTAAATAAATAACACGACAATTCTAGATCAATCTAAAAAATCTATACCTCCTTCCCAACACTACTATTTTCCAACCGAGCGAGTCACGCCTACCCCGAAAGGGAAATTGCTTAATGGTATAATAATAAAAATTCAACTTACATAGGTTGTAAGCAATCCAAATCTTAATAAATAGTGCTTCAAATTTTGTTGTGTATTTTAAATTTTGAAAACGGTATTGATTAAATTTCTAATAAAACCAAGAAATCAATTTTATAGATCTAGATTTAATAAATTAAACTTTTTAGTTAAAGAACTGTGTCACACTGCGTGGTGAGGGAGGCGACGATTTGTGACGTAGGGGGAGGGTTTAACGCAGAATGTGACAAAACACATGGAAAATATGAATGTAAATAACAATTTTTCGAAATGCTTGAAAGAATGAAAATTTGTGATTTTATTTTACAAGTAAAATTTCAACTATTTTTTTTAGAAAATTCGTTGAAAATTCGTCTTTTTGGGTTGAATATTATATTATTTTGGTAGAAAATTCAACTATTTGGTTGAAAATTGATATTTTCGGGTAGTAAATTCCACTGTTTCGTAGAGAATTTGCCTTTATGGCTTAAAAATTCAACAATTTAGTTGATATTTTTTTCTCTTTTGTGTGAAAAATCTTTCTTGGTTGAAAATTCATCTTTTTTGGTGGAAATTATATATTTTTTTGGGATAAAATTACTGATTTTGATTTTAAATATTTTTTGTGAAATATCTTACGGTTTTCGTTGAGAATTCATCTTTTTTAATTAAATTCTACTGCTTTTGATTTCAAATTAAAATCTTTTTTGGTTAAAATATCGACTACTATATTTTTAGTTGAAAATTAATATGTTTTCATTGAAAATTCAACTACTTGGTTGCAAGTTGATCTTCTTTGTTAAAACTGTATTTTTTTCGTGAAGGTTCATAATTTTAGTTGAAAATTCAACTATTTTTTTGAAAATTCAACTATTTTGTTAAAAATTCATCTATTTTGTCAAAAATTCATTTTTTTAGTCGTCAATTCAACTGTTTGGTGAATACGTATTCGTCTTCTTGCATACAAAATGCATCCTTTTGGATTACAAATTCAACTGTCTTCTAATAATTCGTCTTTTTGGGTTGAAAACTCAGCTATTAGGCATTTTCACTTCATCCCCAGCTAACTTTTCAGTTCATCGAGTGTTGAAGGAAGAACAGTTCCACCAAATGCATGGGATTAAACGTCATTTTTGTAATATCATCGCAATAAATATAAATAATTATCATTTTACTATTTCATTAAATAGTTTTTGAAAAATAAAAACTAATTTCCAAACATACTTACAGTGAAGAAATTATTTTTTACGGTGATATTAACAAAATAAGGATTAGTCATATGTATTTGGTCCATTGTTTTCCCCTGAGCATTCGAAGAAGTGAAGTTAGCGGGCGATTAATTGAAAATACCTAAATTAGTTAAAAATGCAACTGTTTTTGGTTGAAGTTTTATCTTTCTTATTTAAGAATTCGACCATTTTGTTAAAAATTCCTCTCTTTTGATTGAAAGTTCAACTATTTGGTTGTAAATGCAACTGTTTGGTCTAAAATTAATTTTGTTGTTTGTTGAAAATTCAGCTATTTGGTAGAAAAATCACCTTCCTTGGTTGAAAATTCATCATCACTTTTTCTTTGAAAATTCAACTCTTTTGGTAAAAAATTAATCTTTTAGGTTGAAAATGCAATATATTTGGTTGAAAATGCAATATGGGACATATACATTAATTTCATTTAACAGAATTTATTCCCCTATTATTCTCCCATTTTCGTGAAAAATTAACATATTTCCCCTGTTTTGAGTGAAACAAGTTTTGAGAATAGCGTTTCTATTTTACTGCTTACAAGACTATAGACGCAACTTTTTCTCAAACTCATTGAAATTCTCTTGTTCAACTTGTTGCAGTAACTTTCAAGCGAAATATTACTTTCATTACTAATAAATCACAGCCACAGTTTCTTAATAATGGAGGGGTCATAGCATAAAATAGAAATTTATCAATACAGTTCACAACCAACTAATTTATTATATTGCTTCATTACTTTAAACATCACAAGTCTTATATTTATAGTAATCACTTCGTACTTGAACTCCTGCATCTTTAAATTGTATTTTAAAAACAAAACCATAGAATTTGAGAAGCGAAATGTTTCTGTACCTTCGTCTTAAGGAAAAAATTTACTCTTGTACAACACTTCTGATTGTTCCATAAACTTAGTAGAATTTTATACCATAGTGATAAAATATAAGTACATAATCAACTTCCAGTAAATTATACACCATGCACCTATTACTACGAATTTTTTTATTCTGATTCCTAAGTATTGATTTTAATTTTTTAATTGACCAATAAATTAATCAGATTTATTTTCTTTGTTTCAGAATGAGGGCAGTCAAGATGATGGTGGTGGAGGATTTTATTGGGATCCACGATCAGTCAGAAATCGGGATTCTGAAAGTCAGAAACAAACCAAGTTGCTTCAAGAACAACTCGCTCAAGCCTCCATGAAAATTTGTGAATTGGAATCTGAATTGAAACGTTTGCAAAAAGTAAGAGAAAATACAAATATTTAGTTAGTTAAATCGTTAAAGTTCCTTTATTAATGTATAATTTTTCTATTAGGATTTTTATAATTCTTGGCATTGCAGTTTTCTTACAACTGTTTTGTAACAATTTAAATTTATTCTCATCACACTTTTTCAGAGCAATACTACGAATGGCACAAACATAAAGGAGGAAATCGCTGAAGGCCATCAAAAGACAGAACTTCTTCGAGCAAAACAAGACATGATGAATCGCATTATACAAATGGGCGAAAAGGTATGTACAAAAAAAATCCCGTCAAAGAAAGATGTATTAAAATTACTTGTATACATTATCCAACCAAACTTGGATACGTTCTACAAATTCTATACTTTCTACTAATTATATTTTCACCGGTCATAAAATTTTTAAAATACAAGGAACTGTCAAATAAATTTTTAATTGAGGATGCAAACAATATTACTTAACTATTACTAAACAATATTTTCAGAGTCGAGAAGCAGAAAGGAACGCCAAGCGATTTCAAATTGACGAATCAGCAGTTGTGAACGATTTTCGAATGGCAATTTCCAAGCTCAGATCGAGTGAGCAATTAGAATTAATTAAAAGCGCGCTTTTGGCCCTCGATACTGAAAACGAAAAATTAAGAGCTTCCAAGCACGAAGAGAAATCTGACGTTGAAGAAAAATTGAAGAAACTTCATTCTGATGGTTTTGAAGCCGTTCCACTAATTTCTGGTTACGAAGAGAATTCTAACAACTATCAAAAAGAGGACGGTGCTCATTTGAAGGAAGAATTCAATAGAAAGGAATCCGAGTTAAATAAAAAGATTGAAGAGCTTCAGGAAGAAAATAAAATTCTGACTACGAATATCGAAGAGTTGGATCAACAACATTCAGAATCAATTGGTAAGATTTTAATATAATTTGCATTAAAGAATATAAATCTAAACAATTTGTAATCTAAAATATTGATTTTTTGTTAGAAAAAGTTTTAGCTTTGAAAGAAGAGCTACAGAAAAAACATCAGTGCCTTCAAACTGCTTACGAACAACTTTATGTGGATTTCAACGAAGTATCGAATCAATGTGAAGTCTTAAAATCTAAAAATGTTAAGGAGAACGATAATATCTACACCGAGAAGTCATCAAAAAATAGTCTCGCCGTGCAGACTGAACCCATTGCCGTCCAGGAAAATTCTGTTCAAGCCAATATTTCCGAAGATGTATTTTCTGAAATAACACAAAAGGTGATATCAATTTTAAAGAATATTTCTGTGAACGTAGAAAAAGGGGAAACAATTTTTGAGGCTGTTGCAAAACAGTATGTCGATATAAAATGGAAGAAGGATGTTTTGGAACGCAAGGTAACGGAAATAACTCGAGAATTAAAGCAAACATCCGATACGAAAGAATCCTTGCAAATGGAATGCGATGACATGCAGGCGAATATCGAATCTTTACTTGTTGAAATTCAACATCTGAAATCTAATTTGCCTGCAATTCCGGAGGCAAGCGAGGAACGCGTGGCTTCTCTGGAAACCGAAACGGAATCACTTCAGGAAGAATTGAAAAAGTACGAAGAGGAAATCAAAATTTTGAAAAAGAAGAACTCGGAGTTGGTAGCAGCGAAAGGAGATGTCGAGGGGTCGCTTAGAAGTCAGGAAAGTCTCGAAGCTGAAGTTATAAATACAAAGGAACAACTGGAAATTGGAACACGGAAAGATGAAGGTAAGGAAATTGATGAAGCAATTAAAATATTGACTTATCAATATATTCAGAGTGCTATACAATTTTTCAGTAGTGAAAGTTCGTAATACGTTCGTTGTTTTCAAAATTGAGAAGTAAAATACTATGTATTTTGAAAACGATTCTTGAATTTTTTACAATTCGATAAACCAAATTTTGATGGCGTACAATTTTCAAGTTTTAAACATTATTATAAAAAATTTTGAAACGCTTTTAATGCAATAAGACTGTGAAGCGTTTAAAAATCTGTCTTTTGTTTCATTTTTAGAAATGAACCAAAATCGAATTCACTCTTAAGCTACGTTGGGATTTTAAAATCAAATTAAAAGTTTAGTTATCGAATCTAGAAATTGTTTAAATATTAAATAAATTTTACATACATTCAAATTTGATTACGTTCTACCTATACATAACTATTTCTAGTTTTCTACTCAAGGAATTTAGAATTTTATGTGTTCAAATGTAAAAAATTGTTTTCAAAATTAAATTACAATAAAATTGGAAAGAATCCCCGTTTTAAAAGACTAGCTAATATATAAAAATAACAACTTATTAAAACAAGGTTGCTACAAAATCTCAATTTCGAAATGCCCTGACTTTTCCCGGACCAATTTTTCATATTCCCTGGCCGTTCTAAATTTTTCTTTTAGGTATAAAAATAATCTTACATCTAGAAGATCAATAATTTTAATGCCAAACAATTTTTCTTTCTAAATTTATTTCGAACAGTTACATTTTCAGTTTAAAAAATTAATTTCTAACTAAAAAAAAAAGAATTTTCAACAAAATAGTTAAATTTTCAACCAAAGAAATTAATTTTTAACAAAATTGATGAAACCTCAACCAAAAAAATAAATTTTCAAGCTAATACTCGAATGTTCTACCTAAAAGATGAATTTTCTACCAAAAAGGATAAATTTTCAACAAAATCCATGAATTTTCAACTAAATATGATAAACTTTCAACCAAAAATAGAATAGTTAAAATATTAGAAAAATCAGTTTTCGGCAACAATAAAAAACACGATCTTTTTACGAAATAGTTCAATTTTCAATCAAGATGAAGTTTCAACTAATGAGATTACTTTTCTACCAAAAAGACAAATTTTCAATAAAATATTTGAATTTTCACCTAAAACAGATAAATATTAACAAAAAATACAATGGTTAAATTTTCAGTTAAGAAACTCAATTCTCAATTAAAAAAAAACTATTTTTTAACTAAAGAAACTAATTTTAACTTTTTTGAAGTTAACAAAATGTTATGATGAATTATAAAGCAAAAAATATTTTAACAAAGTAATTCCACTTTCAACTAAGTAGTTGAATTTTCAACCAAAAAAGATGAATTCTCTACAAAAAAATGTAGTATTTGATATTTCAATAAAAAAACTTTTGAATTTCAAACCAAAAACAGATGAATTTAACCGAAAAGACGAGTTTTCAACAAAATAGTTGAATCCACAACCAAAACAGATTAATTTTCATCCAAATACTTTTTATTTTTAATTCAAAGAGGTGCAATTTTTACCAAAATAGGTGAATTTTAAACACAAAAAGACGAACTTTTAACCAAAAAGAATGACTTTTTAACAAAATGTTGTAATTTTCAACAAAATATTAAAATGAACTTCAACTTCAGTTTATCGAAAGTTTCCTGACTCTTTCAGGTTTTTCCTGACATTCCCTGACCATTTTTAAATTCCCGGACTTTCTGGAATTCCATGACCTGTAGCAACTCTGTAAAATTGAAAAACTTTAGAATTGAAAATAATGCAATTTTTGAATTAAAAAACTTTGGTCATAAAATTGGAAGGCTTTGAAATTTTAAAGGCTTTTCTATTCTTATGACTTTCAATTTATCTTTAAATCCAAAACGAAACTTTCATTTGAATTTCCTTTTGCTTCGTTTTCAAAAACGAAATGTAAATTGGCAATATTTTCTTTTGCATCTAAAACAAACAAACAAAAAGCAGAAAGAACTTTACAAAATAAATAGGAAGCTACTAAACTAAACAATATTTTGTGTTAGTTTTTATTAATCCTTGAATTTTAAATAATCTATGAACTCCAGAAACTGAAACTAATCTAATTTTCTTATATTACAGAAGCAGAAAATTCAACAGAAAAACTCAGTCGAAGATTGCACGCAGCTCTGGAAGAAAATGACGAACTCAGAAAAAGAATCAACATGCTCGAAAACGACCAAAGACAAACGCAAGAACAGCTTACAATGTCATTAGAAAAGTGCAAAGGTCTCGACGAGAACATCGACCTAATAGAGGAATTGAAACTCGATTTGGATAACGTTAAAAGAGAACTGAAAGCGTCCAACACTCATGGAAAATTACTCGAATCTAATTTATCGGCTCTTCAAGCGACTAAGGATGAAATGGAAAGAGACAATAAAGTTCTATCTCGAGAAATCGAAAGGCTGGAGGCTGATTTGTCAATTTTGAAAGAAGCTCAAGAAAAAGGAGGCGACAACGATCTTAGCGATCTTCGAGACCAACTTTACAAAGTCAGCAGTGATAAGGATGACTTAGAATACGATATTCTCAATATGAGAAAAGAACTCGATCAGGTTATGAGTCAATTAGAAATCAAGCAGAATGAGGTGGAGAATTTGCAGGCCGATAACGAAAGATGGCAGCTGGAAGTTAATAAATTTCAAATGGAAACTGACAAATTACAGAAAGAAAACGAAACTTTTGTGGAACAACTTACAGCGATTCAGGACGAATCTACGGAGAAGGTAGAACTTTTAAATACAGAGAAAACTTTATTGGAACAGGAACATGTTGCTTTGAAACAAGAATCAGAAAATGACAAAACGGAACTGATTCAAGTGAAGAATAAATTGACTACTGCTGAAGAAAAAATAACTGAATTAGAAAATTCCTTCCTATTTTTAAAATCCGAGCACGAGAGACGACAGTCTGAGACTATTGGTATTCAAAATGAAATAGAATTACAAATGAAGAGCAAACTCGAGGAAGACTTGAATCTCTTGACATCTGCGAAAGAAAAATTAAGTAAAGATCTAGAAGATAAGTTAACAGAGCTTCTTTCGAAGGAAGAAGAACTCTCAGCGATGCGGGATCATTGCTCAAAACTGGAGTCTGAGCTTCGAAGCTTTGGAGAAAGGAGCGAATCCACAGAAGCGAAATTAAAAGAAAACAATTTTCTCTTGAACGAGAATAGTAAATTGAAAGCCGAGCTCGCAGAAGTTCAACAAAATCTTAAATCTTCGATCGAAAGCAGCAAAGAATCAGCGGCAATGGCTCGAGAAACTATAGAAAGTCTTTCTCAGCTAATCAGAGAAAAGGACAGTGAAATTGAAGATTTAAAAACCAAGAGTTCTTCTACAAATACCGCGATTGAAAATGAATTGTCTTCCATCAGAAAAGAAAGGGACGAGTTAGTAAATCTCGTGCAGGTTAAACACAACGAAAGTCTTCAGTATCATAACGAAATTCAGAGATTAACCCAATTACTGAATGAACAGGTAGCTAATATTCACAAATTGATCGCTGAGCGAGACGTGAATTTAGAAGCTATAAAAGAAAAGGAATCTGAGATTCTTTGGGCGCAGAATGAGCTTCACGTTGTTCGTCAGAGGTTGAAAGCTTTTGAAGATTCCAGCAGCGGAGAAAAATGTGGAATTGTTGAGCATTCTGCGCAGATAGCACAGGCGGCGATTTTGAATGAAAAGTGCAAAGCTTTGGAAGCTGCTTTGATTCAGGAACAGAGTAACAACAGAATTCTGCAGAATCAGTTAACTGATAGTCAGAATAAGGAAATAAGTGCTGGGAAAGATTTGGAGAGATTAAGATCACATTTGGTTGAAATAGAGGCGAGTTACACACAAGAAGCTTTGCAAGCTGAGGAGATTAGAAGGGATTTGGAAGCCAGATTGGTCCAGGCGGAAGAGAAAGCAAAGAATAGTTCGACTGTTTATACTTCAGCGAGTATCAGAGCGAATCAACAGGTCGAAACGATGCAGCAACAGATGGCTTTGATTGTGCAACAGAGAGACGATATTCAGAATAAATTGTCGGCCGCAGAAGATAAAATTCTCTCGAGTACTGCTTCCCTGTCTAATCTGCAGTTCGTGCTGGAGCAATTTCAGAGAGGTAATTTTTAATTTAAATGATGGAGTATCAGTTTTGAGTCAACGTGCATTTTTACTAAAGTTACATGTTAATTTACTTTTTAACTGACAAGAAGATTACCTAATTATTTTAATGTTTTGTAGATAAAGATAAAGACATTCACGCAGCGACAGAAAAGATTCGACACCAGCTCAACGATTCCTACAGGAAGCAAGAAGAATTATCAAACGAGATTTTAAGTCTTAAGGTTTGTATGTTTTTTCGCAGGTTACACAACTGCGGCAATTATAAATTTCTCAATCTTAATTTTAAATGACAAAAATACTGCGACCCTACTTTTAAATTCACCTTTGAATGTTCTGAGCTTAACATTATAAAAGTTATTGTTTCACGCTTCAGAATTATCATCGTTTCCAATTCCAAAAATTAAGTGTTTGATTCTTTACGTTTTAAATGATTAAATTTTAAAATCTTACAGTTTAAAGTTATACCAATTCTAATGATAAACAATTCAATTTGACATTGTCCATATTATACACTTATGAATATTCAAATTTCGTCTTAAATTTTGAATAATTCTAATAAGAAATTATATATTTAAAGGTTAAAAATATTCCGTTGTTAAATTTAAAGATCCCTAAATTTGAGATTGTTAAATGATGATCGCTTTTACGTACAAATTATTCAACTTTAAATGCCTGAATTTTGAAATTGTTAAGTTTTTGAGACTACAAACACTGCAAATTGAAAGTAGTTAAATTCAATAGCATTTTAAATGATGAATTGGCTTGAAAAGTTTTATGTTTTTAATTAAAAGCTGTGTAGATTCCGGTACATTCTGAAATCGTTAAATTTCGAATGTTTCAAACTGCAATTGTCAAATTTTAAGTGCTTCGAATTTAAAAATGTTACATTTTTGAAAGACATTAAATCAATAGTCTTTCCTTCATTCAATTTAAATAAAACCATCTGTAAATTCTTATATATTTTTTAGGAACAATTAGCAGAAGCGAAGGAATGTTTGCAAGCCGCCTCAAGACTCACCGAGCAACTCGACAAAAAAAGCGAAAAAATTCAAGAGCTGAATCAACAAGGTATTTAAATCAAGTTGTTGTTTTTTGCACTTTTTTGGTTGCATCTTGGTTTTTATCATTTGCATGATCTCGTTTAGTGTTACATCGCACAGTATTTCAGAATTATTTCGACCAAAAAACACTTTCACAAAATACCTGAGCAACACAATTCATTCCATGTCAATAGTAATTAAAAAATGAACTTTAACAAAAAATTGATTTGATATGAAATATTCAGGAGATGGGAATAATACATTTTTGCTTCTTTTTGCTTTCCTTTGTCGCTCGAATAAATATCAGGCCGATATTTATTTTATAAATTTCTTCTGCGAATCTCTCAATCATCGAAATTTTTCGTTAATTGTGAAATTATCTTAGCTTCTTGATACTGCGTGTTTAGTGAAAAGATATATTGTTAATCATAAATTAGTGACTTTTAGTCAAAATTGTATTTTGAGTTAAGCACACCAAAATCGAAACCTGGTGTTTTTACGGAGCTATTTCAACATCTGGGACGTTTTATTTTATAAGCATCAGTTTGGCTGTGACCTGTGACTAATTTGACAAAAAACAAAAAACAAAAAAAAATGCAAACGCACATATTATTCGGTTTTGTAGTCCAATATCAGCTGGTAATTCTGGGAGTTTTACGGTAGCCCAGGATTCTTGCTGGTATCAGGCTAAAGAACCGAAGGGTCGCCTTTGCACACTTAATTGCATCTCGGCTGGTTCACGCATTGCCATTGGTGCTGGTTCTTCCATTCATTTTCGTTCGACACAATATCGATTAATTTATTAAGGACCAAAACACTCTTTTATCAATTGTTTTTTACTCTAGCACTGTTTTATAACACCTCTTTTATACTCTTTTTATATTTTTTACTTGAATTTAAATATTTAAGCAATTAATCTTAATTGTTTGGTTTGAAGAGCTGCGTTAAATTGCGCATTCAGGTTTGAAAATTTCGATGTGGGAGATAAAATCACTTTTGAAAAATTTTATTTGAGTCACGTGAATTATAGTACTAAATTATTGATCTGTCGTTTGTGTCCATTTTTAAGGCGAATACGATAATTTAGTGATTTTATCTTCTTATTTTTGAGTGTGCTTGCGTATCTAAATTGAAATTTTCAAACAAAGATTCATATCCTATTTCGAAGAACGAGTTTTCTTTTCTTTTTTTTCGAAACATACGTTAATCTTTAGAAATTAAAGTCTTTGAAAACTAATTAGGTGATTTATAATAGAATTAATATTAACAATGAAAAGTTTATTCCACAAAGTTTCTAATTCTTTGTGGAAAAATTTCTAATAACATTATTTTTAGTTTTGACGTAAATTTAATTGGTTCTAATAGACAAATTAATTAGGAATATTTTTAGTAAATTTCATACTTAAGAAAATAATTCGGATTCAATTAAAAAACCTAATCTTATTTAGATTTGAAAAGGTTCCTTTTACATTCTTCTTTATTTTTGTTAATTTTTCTCAATTAACTAAAATTTTTCAATCGAACTAGAATTTGTTCAAACAAGATTTCTGTATAGGTGAATTAATTGAATCTTAACTAAGCTTTTAAGAGCTTAAAATCATTCATAATTGAATACAAATTTTGAATACTTGAGGAGTAAGCGAACAAAACTTGAAAAAATTGAAAACTTTCGGAAACGTCTAGGTTGTCCCATGACATTAATGACTCAATAATTAATGAAAAAATACTAAAAGCATAGATTTCACATACTCTATCTATTTTCAAAATTGTATGCCTTTTTTGTATTCAAATCGATTTATTCAATTTTGCTCGCTTCCTCCGCATTCTTAATAAATCACTCTCTTCATCAAAGTTAATTATCTAAGCGATTGAAAATCCGCTTATGCATGTAACACGTACTAAATAATAATAATAATATATTTTTGACTTAGGTAGTAAAATATTTTGCACTTAGAGTAATATTAAGTAGCAATTGTAATTCGTTTACCCTAGTATTATTTTTAAATTAGGATAAAAGTTAAAAATTTGTAATATCAATAGTCGTAAAGCGAACTTTCTGAAAGTTCTCTGAATCTTTGAATTTATTTACATAAAATTTCTCTAGATAAAAACAAATTTAAAAAATTGAAGTTAAAATATCAATAGATTAAAAAATTACTCTTCCAGAGTAATTCCAGAGAAATTATACTAATATTTAACTTTATTATTTGATAGGATATTTTCCTAATTTAAATATTTCTTCAATCTTGAAAGAGCAATCATGAAGAAGTAATTTTAACTTCTGATCTGCTTTTATTGACAAAATTTTACAAAAGCGACCCGCTAGATAAAAAAATCGTCTAAATGAAAATAAAAGAATTTGGTAGTGTTAGAGTGAGTAATCTCATGCGGTAACTGTGAGCGTATAAATTACAGGAGCTCATATTACCTCGTGGGGTTTCCCACCCGCTACCCCTGTCCTGCAAGTCTAAAATAAATAAATGAAAATCCCCTTTGATCAAATTATGTTGATAGTAAGCAAACCTGCAGAGCTTCGATTCATAAAGTGCAAACCTAAATCCGATTTTATTAGCCGTTAATTACAATAACTTATTAGGAAGGGTCGACAAAAATTTTGTTCAAAATTTACACAAGATCTCGCGCCTTTTTTCAATTTTAAAACACGAGATTCTATTTTTTTTATCATACTAATTTTAAAATCTCAATACTATCAATTTTTACTAGATTGGAACCTTTTTGATTTACTTTTTGTAATAAAAATATCCTCAAATTTGTAGTTACTTGTAAACTATTTCAGAGTTGAGAGTTTCTGACTTGGAAAATAATTTTTTTCGATCCACCTAGTTATTTATATTAATAATTTTAGCAGCATGCGCGCGTTCTTAGTTTGCAAAAATGGCATGATAATACGAAGAATGCAGCATGAACAACTAGGATGTGGGTGTGAGTATTACATCAGGTACTGGTGTAGAATCATAGCTACCAGTGCTTGTGTTATACTTGCGCTCGTGTCTTTTCAAACGACCTGCTTGCCAACTTTACACCGTTGGAATTTACACATCATTACGTTTAAAACATCCTTCGGTATTGTAAAATACGCATCTTAGACAAATTTATACCTCTACTTAACTACGGAATATCAAAGTCGATGAAAAGGACTTTAAGGTAGCGAACAAATTTTTAAGTGAGAGGTAAAACTTATTTTTTAGATTTTTGTTTTTTATGAAGAATCGTTTCTTTAAAATTCAGAATGTATTGAAATCCTTTTAATTTATTTATTCCCACTTCAAATTAAAATTTAACTTTATTTATAATCATTTAGGATCTATATTATTTTTTATTATTAGTTTACATCGTAATCGGGATTGATCATTTGATTTCAGTTGCTCAATTAACCGTTTTGGTGAACACTGCCGATCAGAGAATTCAGGAAGCAAACAAAAGTGGAGAAGGAAAAGTTGATAAGTAAGTTTAAAACTTATTTTTTAGTATTTATTTTTGAAAAAAATTATTATTATACCATTAGATATTCTCACAAATAGTACTTTGTTAAATATTTATTCATAGAATAAATATTGATTAAACGAGAAAGTAATTTGATTTATTTGAGTTAAATATGTCTATAGATTCGCTATAAAGTTTAAAAAATTATTTATAGAACGCTAGTGAAGAATCTACTTTTGGGTTACTTGACCTCACCCGCGAATGATAAACCATCAGTATTGAGAGTAGTATCTACAGTTTTGGATTTCAACGAATTAGAAAGAGAAAAAACAGGTGTCAATGGCCCGGCTTTCAAAAATAGTTGGTTTTCGAATTTGCTTCATAGTGGAGGACATCCACCAGGAAAGGTAATTCAACTAATGAAATAGAATTGCTAACATGAAAATATTTTCAGCGAAAAAATTAAGTTCATTGCATTACAATGATTTTATTTTTCAGGATGAAGAAGCATCTCTGTCGGCGGCATTTGTCAAGTTTTTGGAAAGCGAATCTGCCCCGAAACCGCAATTGCCAGCTCTTCCTTTATCAAATACTGTAAGTTATTTAGGACTATATTGAACAGTTATTTAAAACAGTTTTAAAAGTACGAGATCGAGAATCACAGAATATCGCTTAAAATTTGCCAATTTGAGCACACTTTTCAGGCCTCCTTTAATTGAAAATAATAAAAAGTGTTTCCGTAGAAAACCTCTCGTAGGATTCTGAGGACATTAAAAAATAGCAAGTAGATTGCAGCAAAGCGCAAAAGTTATAAATTCAAACAAATAATAAAGCTACTAGGAATTTAAAAATTTTTTAACACTCCTGGTTTCTAGACGTGGTTTAAAACACAATAAGAGTAACGAGTATCAGTTTAGGGAAAAGGTACGTATTTGTAAGTTTCAAGTAAAAAAGGAAAACATAAAAGAGCATGAGCGATCAAATTTAACCAGCTTTGAATAATCTAAATCGATTTAAAAAATTGAGTAAAATCCGGAGGTCGATTTTTAGCTCAAGCATTTTTTGCGAATTCTAATAATGATAACTGATACGTTATTAAATACCAAATATATTGGATAAAATATTCTATAATATGAAGATATTGTATCCTAAAATTTGATCAAAGTTCCACACTTCATTTTGAGGCCTCTTGGGCGTACAGCCTCTTCCTCCGGAGGCAATTGCTTCCGCATAGATTTGAGCTAGATTTTAAAAGTTTTTTTTCAACAATGTAAATTGTACTCAAATTTTGGGATGTAAATATTGTTTTATATTTAGAGACAGTTAATCGCAATCTTAATTTATGAAATAAAAAAACATCTACGTTTTAGAAAATTGTATTCAAGAAGCTAGATTACTTCGATCAGGGTTTCCCAAAAACTTGATTTTGTAAATTTCCTGATTTTCCCGTGACAAATTTTCATTTTCCCTGACCATTAATATTTGAAGACCAAAATTCTAATCTTGTAACATTTTTAGTATAGAATCTGTTCTAAAGGGAATAAAACAATTTTATGTTTAGATTTGTACATTTTTTATTTATTATTCTCAGTGCTGCCGCAGCCGAATTTAATTGAAAAAATGTAAAAGTGACCGATTTAAACCGAAAAAGTGACCAAATTACTACTTTCTAACTGAAGGGTAACTGGTAGGCATTAATAATGTGACTAATGTTATTTTACATTAAAAAGAATTCAAAAGAATTATAAAAAAATTGTAAATCCAAAAAATTCCATTGATTTCAGTAAGATTAAAGCGAATTTATAGAAACTTAAGGGAAATGAGTAGAATTAAAATATCTTCATGAAAGCCTTTAAAATAACTGAAATCCTCGAAAATCTGTTACCCTTGAAAGTCCCTTGGAATCTTTTAAAATCTCCTAAAACCTTAATGCTCCTGTGAAATCCTTCCAAATCCTCCGCATTTCTTTAAAACCGCATGAAATTTCTTCAAGTCTCTTCAAATCATTAAAATCTTCAGAAATTTCTTGAAATTTTTGGAAATCCTTCAAATATTTGAAAATCTCTTCAAATCTTTGAAATTCCTCAATTTTTGTGAATAAATTCTTTAAAAATTGATTAAAATAGTATAAACTCCCGTGAAATTATATAAAATCTGATGATATTTCTTGAAATCCCTTGAAATTTTTGAAGTTCAATGAAATACTTTGAGATCCTGAAAAAATCATTGAAATACCTTATTGTGACCTTTAAAATCGTATAAAATCACGTGAAATCCGTTGAAATTCCTTAAAAATATTGTAAAATATTTGGAAATCCCTTGGAATCTGTTTTAACATTTTAGCTTAAAATATTATTTTTACAGAACGATGAAAAAAAAATAAAAAACTGATCCAATTATATCGCTATGAAGTCTTTATAACAATTATTACAAGCTTTTATTGTAAAATTACTAAACTTGAACTTCCTTAAACTAAACTTCCTAAACTTACATTTCCTATAAGGTTGATTTGTTAATAATTTTACGCAACAGTGTCGATTTACACCCCCCCCCCCCCTGTTACGTAATTTATGTATGGCCCCTAACCGAAAATAGAAAATAATTCGAAGGAGTAGTTGGTAGTTGGTTCTTGATTAGAATCTAATTTTTACAAAAGTTAAGAAAAGCTTATTATTTTCTAAAAACTTGGATCGTATGAGTTTAATTTAAAAATGCCTAATTGGTCAAATGAAACATTTTTAAAAAGAATCATGAAGTAGAGAAGATTTAAAAATAAGTTTTTTTGCCAAACTTAGTATTTTGAATCTATTTTATATTTTTTATTTTTATGAATTTGGTATTGTTACAATGCTTACACGATTTACATATTCCACATTAATTTGAAATAAGAATTTATGGCACAAATTTTAAATGAATCGTAATTAATTCCCAATGACACACACAACACGCGAATATCTGAAATAGACCAAAAATACAAAACATCATTATATATATTTCAAGAATAAGCTTAATTTTTAAACAGGAAGTGTCTACACGTACCAAAAAAATTCGTCTATTCGTACCAAAATTTCGGTACAATAGCCCCTTTTTCAACTCCCGCTATCTGTACCGAAAAAATCCGGCTATTTGTACCGAAATTTCAGTACACTTTGCCACGGCCTCATAAATAATTTTAAGAACCTAATGAATACAATATTTTGTAATGCTTTATCAACTTTTATGAGAACTAAAAAATATTATTTCGAATACTTCTACTACAAATTTTATGTCATAAATAAGCACTAGAAATGGTATCTCTCAATAATTAATGAATTATTAATAATCAAAGAAGAACTCTTCCCGGGAGAATTCTCCAAAACTTGGGAAAAATATCCTCAAATATTAAAATTTGTAGTCTTTTTTTCTAGTACCCTGAAATTTGCATTACTTTAACCTAAAATTTCAGTTGGCAAAGTTTATTTTGATAGACGATCAAAAATCACTTACCATGCTTAAAAACTGAAGATTTACGATCCACGTTTGTGAATAGTCACGAATATTGAAAAAGTCCGTTATAAATATGAGAATCTGTCATAAAAATTCTAAAGTCATTTTGCCCTCGAATTTAATACGAAAAACGTCTCTTTTGGAATCTGGGGAATCGAATCTGGCGATCTAATCTAAATAAAATCGGTTGAAATCACTATTATTGAACCGCAATATTGAAGCCGAAACGAGAAGTTTTCTTCTGAAGCACCGGTTTCAACTGGAATATTTTTCAGTGTGACTAACTTAGCAACCTGAAATTTTGAATTCAAATGTCCAAATCTCGTCATATTTTTATTTCTTTCTTTTTTTTATATTTAATAATGCTAATTCGGGAATTTTAATCCTACCGATTCTCTCATTTAAAATTATTAAATACCCTTTAACGATATAATATACTGAAGTTAGAAAATATCGAAAATATATTTAAGATTCTACGTTCATAAACTATTGTGATGAAATTGTGAGGAAGTGGCAACAGTGGTAGCAAATTGCAGATATTCAAACTTGAATTGTAATTTCATTATTTAACACATTTTTATTAAAATTGATCTGTATTAAATTGATTCGATATATATTTGAAAAAATTAATCTGCCGTATGAGAATAAGGTGGTTTAAAAATTATTTTTTTTCCTACAAAAGTGAAAAGTAATTTGAAATATGAAAGAAAAAACCTTCATATTGACACAGAAAAAATATGATTTTTTAAATCATAAATAATTCTAAAGAATTTAAATTATTACGTTTCCAAAAAAAATTAAATTTTAACATTTTTAATCTTGCAATTTGAAATTCTTCACTTTTCAGTCTTCGAATGAAGATTCAGATTATTATGACATTCAATTATTAGAATTACGAATCTTTTTAATTTAGGCTGATAATTGCTTGAGATGCAATTTTAAACTTCTTATTTTGAAATAGTAATTAAATTTTTTAATAACGAACTTTTTCAATATTAAAGTCATTTGCTTTGTAATGTTCAATTAAAAATGTTATTTACATAAGAAATAATAAAAATGTATGGAGTGTACGCCACAGAAAATATTTGAAAGCAATTTTTGTGTTGTAGACTTTTAAAAGACCAATTTTCGTTGAGCTCCTAAATTTATAAATTAAAATTTTGTTTCACAAGTAAAATAAAGTCAATAAGTAATTATTTTTTATTTTTCAGCCTTTGACGAAACCAGGCCATAGCAGACAACATTCTTCGTCATCTACGCAATCAACACTACTTTTATCGAATGTGACGCTGCCAACATTTCCAGATTTCGTCCCTGCTAGAAACACTGGATCAATTTTAAAAGAAGTTCTGAAAGATAGCTGATATTAAAAGCTTTTTTGGTGTTCTCTTTGGAATATGACGAGCACGCCACGTGGTGAGTTGAGAATTTGTTTATTTCATGTTTTGACTAAAAAGTATTTATTTAATTTTTTTTTTAATTTAAAAATAATTAAGTGAAAGTCTTACTCTATTTATCACTTGATTAACAATAGATTAACACCGCTGAAAAGTGAAACCCTATATTCAAGAAAAACGAAATACTGCTTTCTACACCATTTATTTCAATAACGAACAATTTTAACATTAATAAATTGTTTAATCCTAAACTTTTCAAATCTTACAAGCTTACAAATTTCAAAATATCGAATGTTCAATAATTATTTATAGAAAGAAAAATTCTAAGATCTTAAAAAGATGACTTGAAGTTTTTCGAAGATTTAAAATTTGAATTCATTTTTTTCCAGGACGTCACCAAATGCAATAATGGGAAAATAATGAAAAAGATTGACGAAAATCGAAACTTCTGCCCGCAACTATGTGCAACATTAAGAAGTGTCACAATATTTCGTTAACGTTAAATCTATAAGATGTTGAAAATTCTGAAATATTCTCAAAACTAGCAATTATTCATTCGTCAAAAATTCGTCACTTTCTGTTCTGTTCTTATTTTTGTTATTTCATACTTTTTAAAGCATGTTTTCCTATAAAAACTCTAAACTGCCAGCGGCATCTTTATTTAAAAATGATTAGAGAGTGATAAAATAAAAGTTACATTATGCAGAGTTTACAAAACTGAAATGATTTTTAGAATAAGGCAAGGAAAACGTGCTTTAATTAAATTAAATAGTTACAGCATTTAATAAATGAATAAGAATCTTCATTTTAGCGAATTAAATTAAATTTGTAATTTTTCAAATTATATATGAATTTTTGTAGTTTCTAAAATGTTTTAATTTTTAGAAGTTTGTTTAAAATAAATAAACTGTTTAATTTATTACAGAGAAATGCTTAAATATTATAATAAATAATGGTGCTGTATATGTTGTAAATTTATGTATGTGAATAATTCGCTAAAATTGATTCAAATTTCTTTATGTTATTTTGTTTTCATTTCACATGTTAGTAAATAATTAATAGACATATCTATATTTTTAGAGAATTAAGATTTGTAAATTAAAAAATCAGAGCGACTTTGAATTCAGAATTCAATAATTTCCTAGTTGTGATAACTATGGAATTTCTTCTGATTTCAATACTTCCAAAACTCAATTGTACGAACTACTTTGCATAAGAAACAATTGTAAATAATAGAAAAATAGATCAATTTGTAAATCTGTATATTATGCAAATATAAATTTTTACTGCATAATATGTGCTATTATTGTACCTTTATAATGCATTATTCTGTTATCGATAAGATAATATATATTTTTTTAACATATAAGGATTTAAGCATAAATATTTTCAGAAAAAAACTCTTTCAAAATTCCACAAAAAATAGCCCTGGCTGTCATTGTTAGGTCAATTTAACTAGGATATAAGTACAAAAACTGGAATTTCCTGTTTTTTTAATTATTCCACATTTTCAAATGCATTATAATCCCCCGATTTGGTTTCAGAGGGAACTTGGAATAAATTCAAACAATGGCTACTCTCATAAAATGAATTTTTAAACTAAAAAATATTTAAAATACTTTTAATACATTTTCATAGATGATTATACATTTTTTAATTTTTACAATTTTTGAATTCCAGATTCCTCAAACGAAAAAAATTAAATAATTCTATAATAATAATCTTTATACATTAGGGGACCCTTAGCGACAACTAATAAGAATTTGTTTTAAAACTTAGTCCAAAAACATTTTTAAATGTTTAATTATCCAGGAAGTATTAATATTAAGTTAACAAAAATCATTATAATTTCCAGTTGTTGAAAAATTAACCAAATAACTTCTGCTTGAGCTGATATTTTATAAAATCTTCAAATGTTTTAAATTTTGAATTCAAATCAAATAAATAATTCAAGATTTATCGCAAACAGTTGTAACATGTGTGCAAATTTAAAAGTTGATGTATGAGAAGAACTCAATAATAATTATAAATAATTTTTTCTTGGTGTTTCAAAATCATTCACGATATTCGAAGTCGAATGATCTGTAATTAAAAAACTCTAAATACATAATCAGTTTGAAAAATCGAAAATATTTCATTTCATTAATATATTTTTTATTATTTTAAACAAAATTCTAAATATGTATGTAAATTAATTATTTAAAAAAATATGATTGTTTACGAGTACAATGAAGTAATCAATCCTTTAAATTATGTTTCTGCATTAAATTCGTTATCAATTTTTTGAAAATAAATGTTTCTAGCCAAATAAATTCACTTATAAATGGTAAATAATTGTTCTTTATTAAAAATTACGAATAAGTAACAGAAATTATCTCATAATTTTAGTTTAAATATGTGAAATAGTTTCTTTGAAATTAAATGTATTCATTCATTTTTAATTACCTTAATTATAATGCACTTAATTTAATAATAGGTAGAATAATAAAATTATTACTATAAGTAATTAAATTAAGTGTATAAATTTATTTATAATTAAATAATAAAATCAATATAAAAAATTATTTTTTACTAAGGTTAGGCCTATTTTTAAAATTAAAAACCCTCACGTTTGAATTTTTGAAAACCGACGTTATATATAAACAAAATTATGTTTATTGTGTTACTCAAGGATATATAATAACACAAGTTTAGAAATCTTGATCAATCAAGCTATCCAATTAATATTAATCAATTTACAACAAATTTAAGGAATTCAAATTATCGCGAATTGAAAATTTGTGCAGAGTTTATTATAGGTTGGTCACACTGTGACCCTGTCAAAGTCAAATATGTTGAAACTTCGCGTCGTTGAAAAGTCGTCGCGTTGAGGTTATTCTTTTCGGTTCAAAACAAATGTGACTCTGAACATTTTTCATTAAAATTGGATTGGAATATCCGTTTGGAGTCAGTGATCATCAATATTGCGTGATAATTTTGAAAATTTTTGATATATTTCATGCTTTATTGTGATCTTTGGCCATCGAGCTTTCAGAACGATTTTATGTCACAATGGCCGATGCATCACATCAGATCGTATTTGATATCTTCACAAAATTGTGGCCCCAGATTCCAAAAGACACATTTTCGTAATAATTTCGAGGGACCAATTACCTCAGAAGACTTTTCGTAAATGTTATTATTAATTATCGTAAATCGGCATGTTCGTGTGACGTTCTTTCCGAGCTAAAGTTTTGGGCGGGAAAGTATTATAAAGAAAGATTCTCATATTTCTAACGGATTTTTCCAATATTCCTAACTATTTACCATGCTATTTACAAACGCGGGTGGTAAATCTCCAGCCTTTGAGCTTGGTAAGTGATTTTTAAATATCAAAATAAACTTTGCCAACTGAAATTTTAGGTTAGAATAATGCAAGTTTTAAGGCATCGGAAAAAAAAGATTTTAATATTTTGGGAGAGATTATGGCAGTGTCTATGTGTTATACCGAAAATATCCGGCTATTTGTTCAAAAATTTCGGTACAAATATTCCTTTTTCAAGGTTCTCCCATTAGTATTCGAAATAATATTTCTTAATGCTTATACCAAGTCAATAAGCATTACAAATATTAGTTTAATAATTAATTTATATTATATATTCTTTATATATATTATATATATATATATATATAATATTATATATATATATATTCTTATATTATTATTATATTATATTATATTCTTATTATTATATATTATATATTCATATTCTTTAAACAATGAATAATACAAACCATGTTGATTGGTGAACAATGATTCTATGGAAAGATAATTACAAGAAACAATGCACAAAATAAAGCTAGAGATTCGATGTGTAAATGAAACAAAGAAAAAGGGATTCGACGGTAGAATGATAGAAATGGGGGAGTCAAAGCACCAAGTCGAACTATGGTTAGGAGTGGATAGCGAATCACATGGTTGCTAAGGAGTCGGCACAATGATGCTGAAATTATGAATCAACTGTTTGCTAACACTTGTGATTGCAGAAGTTAATTTAGGATTTAAAAAAAACCTGTTTGCAGTTTGCCATACCACGCTGAAAACCCCAGTTCTCGTCAGATCACTGAAGTTAAGCAGCGTTGGACGCGGTTAGTACTTGGATGGGTGACCATTCAAGAATACTGACATGAGTGCTGTGTTGGCACATCGTGGGTGTGGTGAGCCCACACTTGTAGTTATTTATAACTACAAGAAAAACCTAGAAACACTACCCGAATCGGGTAGTGTCACGCCTACCCTGAAAGGGAAATGGTTTAATGGTATATATATTAATAAATTCATGGTGATCGCAGTTCAGGAAGAACCTAGAAATCAGGGAAAGTCAGGGATTTTTAATAAACATTGCAAAAATCAGGGAATTTCTGACAAAGTTTTAATGTTGGTTCCCATATAGGATTTTTTGCGAGAAACACGGATCTGAAATTTTTAAATCGATATCTTGAATAGTTTTCGAGATATCGATTTTTTCTGTTTAATTGAATAATCCAAGTTCTTTAAGTAACTGTCTAGAATAATCAGGGCTGCCACATAGTCCACGATTTATAATATTTTAAAATAATCTGAAGGGATTTTAAAGATTTTAGGGCGCGCATTTAAAAAAATTCCAAGGAATATTCAAAAGATTTAAAAAGTGTGAAGGAATTTCAAAAAGCTTTAAAGGATTTGATATATCTTAGGGTATTTTTAAAAATTCCAAAAAAATTTCAAGAGCTTTAAAAAATGTCAAGAAATTTCAAAATGTAATAAATTAAGCATTTAGAATATTTTAGGGTACATATTTTAAAAGATTCCAAAGCATTTTCAAGAGCTTTAAAAAGTTTCAAAAGATTCCAAAGCATTTGAAATATTTTAAGGAATTTAAAAATATTCCAAGGAATTTTTCAATGACTTCAATAATTTGAAGGGATTTCTAAGGATTTTAATGATATTAAAAGGGATTTGAAAAAAATGTAATGCAGTTGTAAAGAATTTCCTAGAATATCAAAAGATGTGGAATGTCACTGAAGTTCGCAACGTTTATAAACGAAAAAATAAAAAATTTTAAATTACTCAAATCAATGTTTTGTGCGCAAAACGTTCTAACGCTCGGTTCTCGGATTTTTCTTCATTCTAGAAAACGTGTTGGACAAGGTGGATAGAAGTAAACTTTGGGAAGTCCTGAAAGAATACGAAGTCAATGGATGGCTCCTACAAGCAATATTATATGCTAGTAGCAAAGCGAGTTTAAGGGTTAATGGGAAACTGAGTGACTGGTTCGATATATTATGCAATGCGTGAAACAAGGATGCGTTATGTCCTCATGGCTATTTATCATATTTATGGCCAACGGCCATACCACTCTGAAAAAACCAGTTCTCGTCCGATCACTGAAGTTAAGCAGCGTTGGGCGGCTTTAGTACTTGGATGGGTGACCATTCGAGAATACTGCTTGCTGTTGGCCTATCGTGGGTGTGGTGAGCCCACACTTGTAGTTATTTACTACAAGAAACTATCCACCTAGAAACACTACCCGAATCGGGTAGTGTCACGCCTACCCTGAAAGGGAAATGGCTTAATGGTATACTACTATGGATAAGTGTCTACGAATGGCCCTCTTCGACGAAGAAGGTGTAGATCTCGAAACAGTGAAGGTACGTGGGTTAGCTTTCGCAGATGACTTAATACTAGCATGAAGAACATGGGCCTCAAAATGAACGTAAATAAAACAAAAATTATGGTGTTTGAAGGAAAAGGGGAGAAAACAATGTGCAACATTGTTTTAAATGATGAGAGAATAGAACAAGATGATAAGTACGTGTATCTTGGTAGCCTATTCACTAGTGACGGAAAAATTGATGGGAGTTAGGTGTATAAACGAGGATGAGAAAGTTATCGGCGGAGCAGCGCCCATATTATCAGAAGTAAAAATATTATTAAGTAAAGCTAAAAGGGCAATACATAATTCTATATTTATACCGACTGTGCTATACAGTAGCGAGACGTGGACCTATCAAGAAAAGGATAAGAGTAAAATTAACGCGATTAACATGAAATTCCTGCGCATCATATGCGCCAAAACACTGATGGGCAAAGTACGTAATGAGATAATCCTCAAAGAATGTGGTGTGGACACATATGTGAAAGAAACTCTTTGAGATGGTTTGGGCATGTTGAGAGAATGAAAGACCAACGACTAACGATCAAGTGTATCAAGGTAAATTAAATGGCAGTGTGCCCAGAGGCAGACCGCGGAAAAAATGGTTAGAATGTGTAAATGAGACCTTAATTCGAAGGGAAATAAGAAGCCATAGAAACACGCCAGCTTTCATGAAAAAATGCATGGACGTGAAGGAAGCTAGAGAGGTATGCCAGGACAGAAAAGTGTGGCGACAAATATTTTATAAGAAATGCATGAAGAAGAGTGTCAGTGGAGTGAATGACGCATGAAACAAACGACTTTGGATACTAATGGCCCGAGTGGGGAGCTTCACATGATGACTTTGTGAGGCTCTTCACTTGGGGTGATCGCTAGAGAGATTGATCAGCAACCTGGGTCGGAGCAGTGTTGCGGAACGAACGTGTTATTTAAATAAATAAGACGGGATTTCTAAATCAATCTAAAAATCTATACCCCATTGCTCACATTACTCCCTTACTCACCGAGTGAGTATGATATGTTAGGCAACATCAAACAAAGATTAATTCCAGTATATTTATCGGAAGAATGCGTTTTATCTACCCACGCACTCTTAAAAGGACCCCGCACCAAATGTACAGAAAAAAGCCTTATGATAAAAAATTCTAAAAAAAAATTTTTCTTGTATTTTCGAACCTGCAAACTGAAAATTCGAAAGAAAAATGTCAGAAAGATGGACAGTTTTTAGACAAACACTTGTCCAAAGTTTCGATTTTTACATGTATTTTAATGGAAAAATGCATATTTTAGCAAAATCTTTTTTTTTCTCAAAAACGCTATGATAGATTTGACTAAAACTTGTATATTTTGACGATCAGGCGTACCGAATCAAAAGATTGATACCCAAAAAGTAGAAAGTTTAATGATTCTTTGGGTATACAGCATGTTTTTGGGGGTGTTTTTGTACCCTAAACATCCAAGTAACATATGTAAATCATCATTTCTTAGTAACTACAATCAATAGAGATTTTTATTCAACTGCTACTGTATGAAACGACTTTCCAATAAGTGGAGTAAGCGTACATAGTAAGATAATGTTTTGACCTAATTTTAGGGGATGTTTTACCATCCCTTAAACAATGAGTCTGAAGTTCCTAACGCAT
>CAKNYM010046359.1:74798-105197 GCA_932195095.1 Andricus curvator | reverse complement strand
GGGGGGGGGGAGGGAATAACTTTTGTTCAATTTATCCAAGTCAGTTTTTAAATTAATAGACAACTTATTTTGTTTTTTAATCGAAAGCATTTCCATGAATTCTCTCTTTCTCTCATTACTTTCACTGTGTACAATTTCAACATTATCCCAGTCAAACTCATGGTCAACATCAACAAACCCTCTCGTATGTCTAGCAAGAACACTCTTATAACAACGTCCTAAACGAACATCACTTTTGTGTTCCTCCACCCTAGTATTAAGCAGTCTGCCAGTCTGTCTCACATAAGTCATCTCACAGATCTTGCAAGTGATCTTGTAAACAACACCACCTTTTTTAAATTTATCTAAAGGATCTTTACCAAAAGTTATTATTGAATCCATTTTAAATGGTATACGGAAAATAGTATGAATATTACACTGTTAAAAACAGTATTAAATTTAAAATACCAATGTATATTAAAATTAATATCTCAAGCATATGAAATCGCTATTTAGGTACGTGTTTATTAAATTTCATATACATTCATGATCATCGCTCAGATAATTCCATTTTACACAAAATAAAAATAAGATTAGCAGTAATTTTCGATTCTTGATAATAAAACATGATACCTTCTTACAATTAATCAAAAATAAAATTGGATTTTAAGTCGAAAAGTTCAATTACGTAAATAAATGACAGACCTAACCTACAATCAACTGTATTCACATTAAATTTCTACCATTTAGCGCAAATTTTGGAAAGAGTTCCACTTGTACGTTGCATTTTAATCATAAAAAGCAATTCAATCGACGAATTCTAGATTATTACTTCAATTGCGAATATTTGATAAGATTTAAAGAAATAAAAGCATTTTGAGTTTTCAAGCACGCTGCTATACCGACCTGTATATTAAATTTATACATTTATACATTTGTATTAAATTTAATACAGATTTTTCAAACAGTGTACATTTTTTAAACATAAATTCAATAGTTTTCGAAATTTGACCACAAAAAGGAAGAACAAAAGTATTGAAAGAACTATATGCTCTCAATTCTTTCTGATTATCTGTAGATAAAATGTTACTTTGTTTGTTTTTGATCTGTTGAATTCTAATTGTGATATGTTGCTCAATCAACTTTTGTGAGTAATGATTAAGAAAAAGGATATTCCTAACAATATTCAAATTCTCTTTGTGAAATGAAATGTGGGGCAAACCTAGAGCTCTGTCAACCAAGTTTTTGATAACTGCAATTTTGTTTTGAAAAGGATGAGCCGAAAATAAATTTAAAATTCTACCTGAATATGTACTTTACCTATACCAATTGGTAATAATATTACCATCCTGACCCTTAATTACTTCTACGTCCAAAAAACGAATTCTATTATTGTTCTCTATTTCATGGATGAACTGAAGTTTTGAATGAAAACTATTAAAAGAATCGAAAACTGCCTGTAACTTTGCTAGAGGAACACGTAATAATGTGTCATCAACATACCGAAAGTAAAAGGGCAAAACGAAATCCAGCTTCTTGAAAGCAAAGACCTCCAATTCTTCCATAACTATTTCTGCTAAAGTCAGAGAAATGACTGAACCTATGGGAGTACCGAATTTTTGCCTATAAAAAAATCCATTGAATTTAAAATAAGTTGAGTTCATAATGAAAACTATCCCTTCAATAAAATCTTTTTGACTTAATCGAGTACGTGTTTTTATATTATCCCATCCATTTAAAATTGTCTGTTTAACCAATTCAAGGGGTATACTTGGAAACATTGTAACAGGATCCAAAGAAATCATTACATGGTCATCAGAAACTGAGATAGTGTTAAAATTTTACACAGTGAAAGTAATGAGAGAGAGAGAATTCATGGAAATGCTTTATATTAAAAAACAAAATAAGTTGTCTATTAATTTAAAAACTGATTTGGATAAATTGAACAAAAGTTATCCTCGTATGATTAATCACATCAAGCAATAAGTTTTCATGGGTCTTGACTTTCTCTCATTTCTTGTTTGTTTATAACGGATTTGTCTTCTGACCCACATTCAGTTGTCAGGTATCGAGGCGATAGCGTCGTTATTTCGTCGCTATTCCTACCTGCTCTAATTTGTCTCGCCTTGATAAGGGTGCTGTGTGAGCACCGAAACGTTGGTAAATATTGTGCATGCTTTCATATTGTGATTTGATAATAATAAAAATAAAAAAGACGAAAGAAATAAAAAAGAGAAGGAAGGGGATTTGGTTGGTTGCCTTCTCATTCTTCTGTCCTCTTTTTCATTTTTGTGCAAAGAAACAAATTTTTTTGTTTTTAGGAATTGCAATAGGAGCATTTTGTGGTGTTTGTCCAAATTTGATCGTTGAATTCTTGTTTTATTTTCAGGAATTCTATACATTTTCATGGGATCAGTTCGATTCTTCTCACACAGATTTCTAACGTCAACGGATAAAAATAGAGTGACATGTCGGATGAGAAACAGGGAATTTCGGACGTACTCCGAAATCCATAAAACATATTCCCAAATTCGCATTCTGTCCTAAATTTCAAGAAGACAATCTTCAAATTAATTCTAAATATTTACAGTAGTTTTCTGTATGCTGTTACATTATCGTCTATTTAATCGGGGATCGATTCTGTGTTTATTCACTTTCTCGATTTAATCATAATTGCAGTTGGCCGATTATCGTTAATGATCTTTAATTTACTAAAAATTATAGAATTTTTAGTAATAGTTCTGTTGCAATTTTGAGCTTATCTCAATGGTATTTATTTTCATTGAGAGATTCATTCAAAATGCATTTACTTTTTCCTGTCCAGTAAATTGCAACCAACTATAAAAGTTGACTCCAATACTGGTAGGACGTTAAAATTAACCCTAAACATTTTATAACCAAATTTGAAAGAAAAAAAACTACAATTGAGTAAGATTAATCCTCGCAACTAAAAATTTCCCACTCAGTTTCAAATCATAATTCAAAACAAAAACACAGATTGGGGATTCACTCAAGGGAGAGATGATTGCGTATTTTAAAATTATTTGAATTGATTTAGAAAATCACTCTCATTTAAAAATGAGCAAGTCGGATTCTCCTCCAGTATTAATTCAAAAACCAAAATTTCCTTCGCACAACGAGGTCTTTATCATACGATAAATTTCAAAGTCGTTACGAATTATTTTCTGGTTTCATTTTTCTTTAAACTAAAAGTAAAATTTCCCATTTCAACTTCAATAATTAGTGCAACTATGCACAACGAGGTCTTTATCTTGAGATAAATTTCAAAGTCGTTACAATAAAAGTTGCACAAATTAAATTATCATACATTTAATTCCCCACACTATAATGCAGACATGCACAACGAGGTCTCCACAGATTTGTGGATTTCAAAGTCGTTACAAAATTTTGCATTACCCTAATAAAATAATAAAAAAAATTTTGAAACCCAAAAACTGACTTCTAACTATCCAAATTCTCATGAATTTGGATAGATTAGTCAACGAAGTTTTAATTTATGCAGAAGAATCCGTTAGAGGCGGCGTCCTTTCAATGACGCTTATTCAATTTAAAATTCTATCTTCAATGACAGGTAGACCAATTGTTATCGGTAAAGAGAGGCTCCTTCCTCGCAGAGGGTCGAGTCGGAAGTCACTTGGTACCGATACCGGGATCGATATTTATAAAGTGCATTGGTCCCACGCTACCCCTACTTATCAGCTGATGGCGCGCGCAATCGATCGTATGATCTGATGATTTCTTGAATCCTCCCCTCGTTACACCTGCTTGTTCTTTTATGAGACAGAGGCGTACCAATACAAATATTCGCCCGGAACTTTATAATTTCATTATAATTATGAACATAGAACGGACCGTCTCAATGCCATCCATCTGTTCTCTAATCATTTCTCTGCATTCTGAAAAGAAATTGAAAATGTAACTATTTCAGAAGTTCGCGATACACTAAAATGGACTTAAAAAGATGTAATCCCCTTTCTTCTTGCAGAGCTAAGCTCAGAATTCGATTGTTTACCTAATGGCGCACCTATTCCTGGTGTTCCTTGTCGTGAGCCTTCTTATTTTCCTGACAGAAATCCCCCTGCCACGCCTCCTTCTCCTGTGGAGACTTCTTTTCGTGCCAGGTCCAGATCTCCCCCAGCTCATACCAAGAACATAATTCCACCTACCACGCTTGCTTCTTCTGAGGGAATTGAATATAAACTTGACCAGCTTCAATTTATTCGGCTTACTCCCTATTGGAATAAACAACGGCCACTCGAGCTTCGAAGATACACTTTTCCTGCGGATAAACCAATTCGATTAAAGGCAGAACGGTCTGCCTATTTGGCCATGCCAACCCAAGAACAAATTGTATTATCAACATCCGATGGTGACGTCTTTGCGATATTGGAGAGTAGTGTGTTTCTTGCTGGAATATATGTATTCATACAAGCCTAGGGCTCACACCTATGGGCGTGCAAAAATAAACATGGAAAGCGGGAAGATTACCATGCTGACTTCAAATGAAATCAAGGAAATTCCAGTAGGCTCAACGCGTCAAATCGTATTTCATTTTAAAGTAGAGCGTGTAAACCATAATCCTTCACTCCAATAATTCAATTACCAAAAGAATGGAAAAATATAATATACAATTATTTGTGATCCGAATTCGGCTTCAAATGTCACATATAACTAGTAATTACAAATAATAATAAAATCAATGTATTACACGGAAAAAATTTATCCGTGAAGAAGTCACGAACTTGTAGCTAGGTCTCGGATACAAGATAAAAAAATGAAACATTAAATCCTTATTTCTATGAGAAATATATGGATAAATTTCGAAGTTTCTTACGAACAGTTCGAATTTCCTACGAACAGTTCCTGAAAATTTCAGACTGAAATAAAAAGAGGAAAAATTTTTTTTGTGCGATTTAATTTTATATTAATTTATAAATTCGCAACTCAGAAGATTCGAACCTCAAACACTGCTGACTCACCAGTTTCTAAACATAAACCAGGAGTGCGTAAACACGCGCAGCCATCGAGGCCAAACAAAATAGGTATTATAAAACTTCTAGCCACTCATCCGACAGGCTCGAGGCACACATACGAGCGCACACACGCGCCGCGCGTGTGTGCGTGGGCCACGTACAGGGAGACTTAGTTTCGAGTTCCCAGATTTGTCGGGCAAGCTCGTGAGTGCTCTGAGAATCTTTTCCCAATCACTCGTAATATTTTTGTAATTATTCACGTAAAAAAAAGTGATGAACCGTTTTAGAATTTTCACATCGAGTTCGTCAATCTTTCTCAAAGTTCGTAGGTTATTTACGAAAATACATAAATATCCGATGAATTTTTCTCATATCCGAGACCTAGCTACTAGTTCGTGACTTTTTTACGGATAAATTTTTTCCGTGTATGATTCTCAATGTTTTAATCTTTGTACTTCCCCACATTTTCGCTTAAACCTTCTAAAAGTAAACGTCACATCATTGACAACTGTGATTTGGTGACTTTAAATTATCTTTTGTTGAATTCTCTCAGATCAACAATTTTGTTTCCTAACATGTTATCGGACCTTGCATAGTTTCATCGGAAAATGGAATGATTCATTCATAGATTTTTTGGAGATGAACCATTTTGCTTTTTAACATACAATTTTTCTGAAAAATGGAATTATTGATTTATTAAAAAGCATATACGAGGTATAAAACTAGAAACGTTGTCCTTTTTTTAGGCCTTAAATCAGTGTACTAATGGCCATTCCAATCAGATAATTCTTTCGCAAGTTTTCTGTGATAGACCTCAACTATGCACAGTGGGGCTAAACGTTAAAATTGGTTAATTTCATCAACAAATTATATAAACAAAACAAATGCTGTTACAGAATAGACGTTTTGAGCACATTTGTTTATATTATAAACAAATGCACGATTTGGCCATTTATTCACACAAATACATCACTGTGTTAGGCTAATTCAAAATAGTGTCAATGAAAGTAGAATGTATTTCTGTAAATAAATGGCTTGGAAGTGGATTTTATTATGTAATTTGATTTATAACATTCACAAATATGTTGAAAAGACAAAGTTTTCTGATAGAACAGCATTATTAAATAATTTTTAAGCCACATAAGAGCAACACAAAAATTGCAAATAGGTTTACATAATTCTCTTTTCAATTTAGTTGAGAGTGTTTTAAAAAAACTATCAAAGCCGATTAAAACTTAATAAAACATATTATATCGCCTCGGCTTTGAAGTACTAATGAAATTTTCTATATATTTTAATAAAATAGTTCATCAAATCTTACAGCCAGACCTTTTTAACTTTCACTAAACTCTCTTCCATATCCGTTCCTCTTGAATTAGTACCATAAACTTGGAAAAAAAATTTTCCGTGTGGTTTTTTTTTATGTATAATGTTTTCTTTTCAAAAAAGTTATTAAGTCAGGGGGGTGAAAAAGAAGATTTTGGACTCAAAACGATTCATTTCATGAATCATGTGCCACTCATAAACAATCAGTCGAAACTGAAGATAAAATAAGTGAAATAGTTTTTTTTCTTAAATTGTAAATTAATTTGAAAGTATTCATATAAATATCCCTCATGGTCTTCTTAAAAATTGTTCGCTGTATGTAATTGCAGTTTCTCACATTATAATAATTCAGAAAATAAACATAATTTATTTTTAAACATTTAAGAAGGCAATAAGTAAGACTAATATGCGAATAGGCTTTAGATTAAAATTTCATAAAATTTGACGTCAGTTTTATTGTATAAGTCAACACACTTTGCGTAATTGTCTTATACAGTTTTGAGCCTTAGAAACAGAAACGCGTTCATTGCAAAGTCGTAAACTTCTCTCATATTTTTAACTTGAAACATACAAACATTATTTATTGAAAAACTTTCATATTTGATCAAACTTTGGTTTCTTATTGCTAATTACCAAAAGTTTGAAAACGATGGGATTTTGCCTTCAGAAAAATGTCCACTACATTTGTAAATGGGTTAAAAAATTTCCAATTATTTTTATGGCATCGCTATTCGAAAAATCACTTTATTTTCCCCAAACAAGCCTTGGTTTAAGCAATTAATTACTTTTTTGAACTGATTTATGGAATATAATTAGAAATACCTCAGAAGAATAAGCTTCACGCCCATAACTCACGAGATAACGATTAAGTTACCATATATATATACCTTAATGATACACCAGAATATTCATTTAACACGCTGTTAACCAAACTCTTCATTAACGCAGTAATTATTTTTTCTCCTGATTGGAAATAATGGAGATTGTATATAGTCTGGTCTTCACCTTGATGGTCATCCTTAATTCTACTGGTGAATAAAATACTATAATTATTCTTAAAACATTTTTAAGCTTCCAGCAAGTATCAATTTAATCTCAATTTATTCCGGAGGATTCCAGAACATGTGTGTTAGGAAAAATGGGATTCGGAAAGTCAATAAATTTCAAGTTTCAACATTCAAAATTGAACTATTTCCAAAAAGCATTCAAAATTGCATAGATTTCTGTTATACAGATCAAATATTGAAAAATCTTTAATTGCATACCGTTTTTGTCCAGATGATCGCAAATTTAAATGTAATAAAACGAGATATTTTCAACAACAATTTAGAAGATTGAAATTATTTACTAAAGGTTTTAGATATTTTTACTTCCTGTTTAATCTGTCATCAAATCTAGAAAAGTAGAGAACCAAGTCTATGGGTGTTGAATAATATTGGGGATAGCATTATCTTTAAAAAAAAACATGAGTTTTCTATGGGTTGATTTTTCAAAAATATCAAGTAGCAGTATCAATTAACACCCCTTCTTCACAAAAAAACGTCTTTACGTAATTTATGGATGATCCCTAACTTTTATCTCACACTTTTGATAGTTATGAACCTAAGTCCGTACTTACGCAACATTAAATTGCGTCAATAGTGTGGTTTATATATGCGTAGTAAAACTGAAAAGTGTGTTTTAATTGTCTTTGAATAAGGATGAATCGACTGTAATAATAATATAAAACATATTACACAACCAAAAAAATTTCGGACTTGAGAAGATAAAGTGCACACACACAGTCGGATCAAATTTGTGTTTTGTAGCTAAAAGACATACTGCAAAATTACGAATTTTATCGAATCAGCTCGATTTTTCTCATACAGATTCTGCGCGTCATATGGAAAAATTCAAGTGATATGTCGGATGAAAAAGCGGAGAATTCTGGATTGATCCCGGAATTCGGAAAAATTTTCCACAATCCTCAGTCTGTCTGAAATGCCACTCTGGCGAACCGGGCGATCTTCAAATTCATCCTTATTGTTTGCAGACGTTTTCTAGTATATGGCATCTACGCACGGCAGAGCAAAGTTTTTTCTGTTCTCCCACAATTCCTCTGAACGTGTGTATAAAAGCGTATTACATACATTCAGCAAAACAAAACAAAATTTGAATAGTAATCAATCTTGTTCATGAACCATCCCGAATAATACTCCTTGAATATTGCTCGTCCAGCTTTCAATAAGTTTCAACATAGTTGAAAATAAATTTTATTCTCTTTCTTCTTGCAGAGTTAAGTTCCCAGTTCGAGTGTTTACCGAATGGCGCCCCTATTCCATATTTTCCTCGTCCTGAAACATCTCAATCTCCTGACAGACATTCTCCAGAAAGGACTCTTCCTCCTGCTGAGCCTGTTCTTCATGCTGAGCCTGTTCTTCATGCCAGGTCCAGGTCTCCTCCTGCCAGTCGTCGTTATCAATTCATACTCGGATATAGAGCTGAACAACTTAGATTTATTAGGCTTATTCCCTACAAGAATCGGCACCGTGTATTCGAAATTCGAACATACACTTTCCCTGTCGATAAACCACTTGAATTGAAAGCAGCAAATTCTTCCCCTGCGCCTATGCCAACCGAAGAGCGACATGTTTTAACTACTTCCACTGGTGACGTCCTAGCAATTTTGGAACGTAATAATACAATTCTTCGTGGAATATATACGCGTAATAATTACAGTGCAAAACGAGCGAAAATAAACATGAACACCGGCGTCGTAGCAATATTGGACCCACATGAAATCGAGGAAACTCCAATGGGTAACAATCACCAAATCCGTAAGAATTTCAGAGTATTGCATGTGAACGAAATGTAGACCAATATCCTCCACACCATAATTAAATTCAAGAAAATGTAAAAGTAAAATGTATTATTGTATGTGATCCGAAATCGGATAAAAACCCTACAAATAACTGATAATCACAATACTAATTCAATGTATTATGGTTCTCAAGGCCTACATTTTTTATCAATGCCACAGTCTCTCTTTTTCGGAAACAAATACAGTAGGTAAGAGAAAATGTCTCAAAATTTTCGTATTCAAATAAAGTCTGTATATTTAGTTAGCAATCGCTTCCGAAAAAAATATCACGCAATTTGTTAATCAGATCTAGGAAACTGTTTCACTATCCGCCATCAAAAGTACGATCACTAGATAATCGTTTGTGTTGTCAAACTTGGGCATGACAGAATACATCAAAATTAATTATTAGGATTTACAATAAGTATACTTTCAATTGAAATAAGTTTTATTGCGTGAAGAGTATAGGTGAAACTATAAATATTTTACGAAAAATCATAACAGCTAAAATTAGCGTCATAAATCGAACTGTTCGAAATGGTTCAATTTTAAATACAACTAATTTCAGCTTCTGATTATTCTAAGCCGAACTAGTCAATGAAGGCCTTCAAACTTTGATAGTATTTTAAAATCAAATATTCGGAATATATGTACAATGAGACAGAGCCGAGAATTATCCGAGATTTAATTATTTGACTAGGATGATGATGAGAATTATAAGGTTTGAATTTCAAGGCGCGATTCGAGGAAATTTTTCGCATGAAATAAATCATTATAATTCCTTTAAAAATCAAAGTACTAGTACTAATAATTGAAGTTGCATTTTGAAACTGACAACCTTTTTCAAAATTTGCATTGCATGTGAACAAACAGAAAAATTCAGAATTCTTAGTTCTTACATTATATAAAACACTTCAGGAACTAAAGATATTTCATAATGATATAAATACAAAAAAAAATTAAAACATAAATACATTACTTTGTAACGTCAATTTTTCTACATACAAACATAACTCAGGAAATTATATTTAACATAGATTATATTTTGCGAGTGTAATTATGCGAGTGTAATTATGCGAATGTGGCTAATAGAAGATGAATTTGTTTGAATAAATATTTCAATATTACCATAGATTATAGAATTTTTACATTCTCATCAAAAAACGTCTTAGATTTGTGTAAAATTTGACGTAAAATTTTGTTTTGTGTGGACTCCTTGGACTAATTTATGCAATATCTCTGAATGATAAGCTTGACGGCTATATTTCATTAGATAAAAAATAAGATAAGATTATAATTAAAATAGTATATAAATATTTCATGAAATATCAGAATATTCATTAGATGTACGGGTAACCAAATTATTCATTAACGCATTAATCAGTTTTTCTCCTAATTGGAAAAAATGGGAATCGTTTATATTCCAGTTTTCACCTTTATGGTCATCCTCAATTTTATTGGTGAATATAATAGTATATTATATCTATAATTATTTTTAAAACATTCTTAATTTTTCCGCAAAAAACAATTTATCCGACTTAATCTAATTATCTAAATCTAGGATAAAAACAAATCTCGGACGTTTGAGTTTCCCAAATTTCTATTGCACGAGTAAATATTTGTTATTAATACTCAGTAATTACATAACACTTAATTGTCCTCTTGATTTAGATTTTTTGGGTAGGATTTACTTTTGATTTGCTAAGTTTAAAAAATTTTTAGGAACTTTTTGAACACTTTGAAGCTGAATATTTTCTCACTCGTTCGTTAAAACAATTTTAACGCAATCGAATTCGTTGCGAAATTTTCTAATTTTTCAAATGATTCCACTTCTAAAGTCGTAGCTTCAATTTCTGCACAGCTATTTATCTTTGAAGTAAAGTACACTTAACTACCGATATAAGACCAATTTCAAGCATAGCTTGCCTTGGCCTTGATCCTACGTCGGGGAATCGAAACGTCAACAGGCAGGTCACATGAATCATTTCTGTTATATTTGGACGCATGGCGCAACCTGATGCAACTAACGCGTTCAGAGTGCGGCCTCACGCTTGACTGAGCACATCCTCTCTTTCAGCCCCGCGGCTCCTCTTATCATTAAACGGCGGAGGCCATCAGTTCTAGGAATATCGTAAACCGGGAGGTCTTATATCGGGAGTTGAGTGTATGCATTTTCAAATGATCAAAGGAAACGTACACAAACTTTTTGTTGGTAGTTTACATCTTCTGAGTTTACATCTCAGAAAAGTGTTTGTCTTAAATTTAAGAAACTGTCTCTTTAACATATTTTTTTTCAGTTAACCAAAAGTAACTTCAAAATTAAGCAAATGATTTGAAATTACACGACATTTTTGATTGGAACATCTTATTACGGTAGTTCTTTGTTTCTAATTCATACTGAGATAAAATGCTATATTAAAATTCAATAATTAATCTGCACACAAATTACCGAAAGCCAACCTAAATTATAATTAAAATTAAAATTAGGATTAAAATTAAAATTAAATTAAATTTATGATTATTAGTCATATATTATAGTACTTTAAACTTAAGCATATTTCAGAACATTTTTATCGGGAGTCGGATTCACAACCACATGCCCAACTTTATATGTAGTTATCAACTATTTTCAACGTTTTTTATTATAATAAACGCTGATTACAATGTAATAAAACCAGATTACGTAATTTTTATACAATGTTATGCAATTTTTTTATTATAATTACTGAACCAAACATCGTACTATAATTTTAGATACATGCATTTTCTGTAATATAGATTAATTAAAAATATTACGCTATAATATCAATTTAAACCACCCTTCCTCCAAATCTGTTACGTAATTTATGGATGGCTCCTAATTACTATCTTAAACTTCGGATTGGTTCCGGAATTTGGAAAAATTTTCGCGAATCCGCATTCTGTCTGAAATTTCAAGCGGACGATATTAAACTTAATCCTTATGGTACGCCAAAGTCTTCTATATGGCTGCATGTGTGTATAAAATCGCATTACATTCTGTAAAAAAATTCGACATAAAACTTTTCCAGGTTCTATCCCGAATAATCTTTCCTGAATATTGGCGGTCCAGATTTCAATAAGTTTCTCAGGGCAATCTTCCCTCCACTTCCTCAGCCTTACGTTGCAATTTTTCTTGAAAGGAGCTCCTGATAAATTAATGGACTTTAAAAAAAATGTAATCCTCTTTCTTCTTGCAGAGTTAAGTTCACAGTTTGAATGTCTGCCTAATGGCGCACCTATTCCTGGTGTTCCTCGTCGTGAGTTTTCTTATTCTCATGACAGAAATCCTCCTGCCATGTCTCATTCTCCTGCCAAGTCTGATCTTCATGTCAGGTCAAGATCTCCTCCTGCCCATGCCAGGTGCATCGTTCCACCTATGACGATTTCTTTATCTGACGGAACTATATATGGACTTAACCAACTTCAATTTATTCAGCTTACTTCCTATAAAAATCGGCATCGGCTATTCAAACTTCGAAGATTCACTTTTTCTGCAGACAAACCAATAAGGTTAATGGCAAAACGGAATGTCTATGTGCCGATGCCAACCCAAGAACAAATTGTATTATCAACATCCGATGGTGACGTCTTTGCAATATTGGAGAGAAGTAATTTTCTTGCTGGAATATATTCATACAAGCCTAGTGCTCGCAATAAAGCACGTGCGAAAATAAACATGGCAAGCGGCATGGTCACTTTATTGACCCCAGATGAAATCAAGGAAACTCCAGTAGGCGACTCGCGCCATATCCTATCCTATTTTAAAGTAGAGCGAAAACCATAATCCTTTACACCATCAATTGAATTACAAAATAATGTAAAACTAAAATATACACTGTTAAAAATGTTTGGAATTCTCCAACACTTCTACAATACAAGCGTAAGGCAAAATTTCAAACACGGTATTGGAATGCCAAAATTGCAATACATGTATTGTAAGCGTCGTAAATCGTGAAGTCACCGTCGAGAATTCCAATACATGTATTGTAGCGTTTATATCGCTGCATGATCCGTTGCATTTGAAAACTACAACATTATGTATTGTAGCATTACTCTACATTTCGGAAATAAACTTCCAATACATTTAGTGGAAGTTTTATGCGGAAATTTTTAACAGTGCACAATTGTTTGTGATGGGAATTTGTCTTAAAATGTTTCAAGTAACTCTTAACTACAAATGATAATAAAGCCAATGTATGATAATTCTCAATGGTTCTATCTTTGTACTTTCCTCACATTTTTGTACGGACCTTTTAGAATTAAAGTTCAAATCATTGACAACTGTAGTTTGGTGATTTTTAATTCTTTTTTGTCGCGTTTTTCAGTAGATTAAAGTTTATTCGAAACAAAACTTTTTCTATGTAGTTGAACTCCTATTCGTCACAGGTGTAGGTCTCCTCCAGCTCGGCATCGTCCTTTATTCATATTCTGATTTCAACTTGAACAACATAGATTTATTAGGCTTATTCCGTACAAGAATCCGCGCCAGGTACTCGAAATTCGAAGATACAAATTCCCTGTCGATAAACCTCTTGAATTGAGAGGAGCACGTGGTTCCTCTGCGCCTATGCCAGCCGAAGAGCGGTATGTTTTAACAACATTCACTGGTGACGTCATAGCAATATTTGAGCATAATAATACAGTTCTTCGTGGAATATACACGCGTATCAATGGCACTTCAAAACGGGCGAAAATAAACATAGACAGCACAGCGCCGCAGTTGTCTTACTAAACTGATTTGAAATCGAGGAATCTCCCACGGGCAACAATAACCAAATCTTGAAGCATTTCAGAACATGATGTGCAAATGAGATGTAAACTAAAATCGTCCACACCATAACTCAATTTAAGAAAACATAAAAAACAATTTGTTTGAAACAATAAATAAACATTTTCGTATTTAAATAAAATCTGTATATTCAGTTTGCTACTGCTGCAGTAGAGGTATATCATGCAATTAGTTCATTAGATCTATTAAACTTTTTTATTAAGCGCGGTCAGAAGTGCGATCAATAGATATACGTTTCTGGTTTTTATACACCTGGACATGACAGAATACTTTATCATCAACTATTACGATTCATCATAAGTATACTCTCAATTCATATAAGTTTATTAAGTAAATAGTATAGGCGAAACTATCAGCTTTATTCAGCTTCGAAGCATTCTAAGCCTAACTGATCATTCAAGGCCTTTAAAATTAGATATTATTTCAAAATAGAATATTCGAAATATCTTTAGATGAGACAGATGCGAGAATTATCCAAGCTGTGATTATTTGTCTGCGATGATGATGAGAACTATAAGGTTTGAATTTTAAGTAAACACTTGCTTGAAATTCAGGAACTTCAGGAATCAAAGATATTTTATAATGACATAAATAAAATACTTCGTAACGGCAATTTTTCTTCATACAAGCATAACTCAAAAAATTATATTTGACATAGATCATATTTTGCGAGCGTAATTCTGTGAATTTGGAAAATAGACGATGCATTTGTTTGAGTAAATATTTGCATATTACCATAGATGATAGAGTTTGTGAAACTTTGTGAAAGTTTTTTTTTAATTTCTGAAAGTTTGTGAAACAAACAACAACTATTTGATTGTCTATAAAGGTGATTTTTAAATGGATTTCAATTTGTATATCCCTTCACACAACCGAAATAAAATCCATTTTCCCATTCAGGGAGTCCGAAAATGTCGAGATTTGATGAAATCCGCGAAAGTCAATTGATTCTTTATATAAAACCAATACCTTCTCATCGAGATGAGACAATAAAAGGTGCTAAAAATTCCTACACCTTAACATTTGTTTGCATTTATAATGTTATATTTTATGGGCACTTACATATGGGCAAGCACTGGCTGGTCGTCCGATTTTGCCACACCTATCTGGACATGCTGATCCACAATAAGTTTTTATTTCGTTTGGTCCTATGCAATCTTGTACTAGTACTGGCGAGTAGACACCTATTTCTTTTGCTGATTAAAAATGTTTTTTATAAAAATGTTATTAGATAATAAATAAAAAGAAATTATTATTAAAAAGAGCGAATACGAGACTCTGCCATATTATATTAGACAAAGAAGAAAAATACCACTTACCTTCTAATGATGCTGTAGCAACAACTAATACGAATAAAACAAGAAAGCAACTCATTTTCAGCAATTTTATTAAATATAACTCCAAGTTTGAAAATTCAACTGAAACTAAAATTTGTTATGGCACCTCATGCGAATTTATACGTGTGGTTGTGACCTGTTTTTCCAACAAACTTGATAGTAAATGAAAATATTATTCTATCATTTTATGATATACATTTTGTGATATGAGGGAAATTATTGCACCCGCATATTAATATTTCCTATGGTAGAAAGTTTCACTTTTTTTATCATTAATGTAACGCTGAGTAAAAAAAATATTTAGAACAACAAATAACTACATTTTTCTAGATTTTTTTTAAGTGGATATTTCTTTCTAATTATAAAATGAGCGAGTCTGGAGGATAGAGAATGAATAAAAAATAAATTATGAAAGCAATAATATCCAATTTTTTTTGCAGGCTTTGCCTATGAAGATGCTTTGAGAGATGGTGTCATTTTATGCAGACTCATGAACAAACTTCAACCTGGTATTATTACAAAAATCAACACGTCTGGTGGAGATTACAAGATGATGGATAATCTTAATCAGTGAGTACAATTTTATATAATATTATTATATCATGTTTCTTACTTTGGTTGATTAATTATAAAATTTAAATGTATGTTCAATTTAAAGTATTAAAAAATATAATTAATAATCATAAGATCGGCTTTCGTAAAATTGTAATTCTAATTGGCTTTGAGTAATTTGTAACTTTAATTTAAATATAAGATTTCATGCCAGCAGGAACTAGAAGTAAAGAAAAAAATTAATATTTTAATGTGGGATTTCATATCCATTCTGAAATTCTGCGTCTTACTGATGTCAATTTTCGACATTGATCGATTTTGAAGATGTTGACAATTCAAACTTCGCCAATATTTTTAAGATTTGCAATTCAATAATCTTCAATTTCAATAATTTACAATTCAAAGTTCTACAATTTTGAAGAGCTACAATTAAAAACTCTTCAATTTTAGAGATGTATGTATAAATAAAAATTCTTGAATTATGATAATTGCGGAAATCAAAAGTCAAAGGTTTTAATTCCAAATCTTCCAAAAAGACGAAACTTCGAAAGTAAATCATCAAAATTGCAGAATTTTATATTTTAAATTTTCTAAATGAAAAACTCGTCAATTTTAACAGATTTAAAAATGGAAGATCTGCAGTTTGTTAGAATTACAATCGAAAACAGTTCAATTGTAAAGATGTTCAAATGAAAATTCTTATATTTTGATTATTTTGAAGATCATGAGTCAAGTTTTCAATTCTAAATCTTCCAAATTGAAGAAATTTCAAATGTAAGTCATAAAAATTATAGAATTTTTCATTGTAGAACTTAAAACTTACATAATTTGTATTTCTAAACTGTCAAAATTAAAAACCTGTAATTTTCATGATTTACAATTCAAAGTTCTACAATTTTAAAGATGTATCATTAAAAATTCTAAATGTTTCAAAAAGAAAGAAATTTCGAAAGTGAATTAACAAAATTAGAGCATTTTTAATTGTAAATTTGCAAAATGAAGAACTCTTCAATTTTTAAAGATTTGTAATTCAAAGATCTGCAGTATTGAAGAGTTGTAAAGGAAAATTCTTGAATTTTAAAAATATATGTAGTATTACTAATTACTGAATTTTCAAATTATATATTTTAATGGTATGTAATTTAGAAAATTGTTTTGGAATAGCTTATTTTTTAAGATTTAAAAATGAAAACTCTTCAATTTTAATGATTTGCAATTTAAAATTCTCTAATTTTGAAGAATTAGAATTTAAAATTACTTAATTTTGAAGATTTATAAATACAAATTCTTCAATTTCGATAATTTTGGAAATGAAAAGTCGAGTTTTCAATTTCAAATTTTTAAAAATTAAAGAAATTTCGAATGTAAAACATCCAAATTATAGATGTTTTAATTGAAAAACCTAAACCTTGCATGATTTTTTATTTCAAAATGACGAAATGAAAAACTCTTCAATTTTAAGGATGCATAAATGAAAATTCTTATATTTCCGTGATTTTGAAGATGAAAAATCAAGTTTTCTATTTTAAAGCTCAATTTGAAACATAATTGAAAACTTGAATTTTTAAGGTGTATAAATAAGAATTCTTAAATTGGGATGATTTTGGAAATTCAAATTCTAAAGTTTTCCATCCTAATATCTAATTCTTAAAATTAAGTCTTATTTCCAAAAACAAGAAGTTTCGAAAGTAAATCAATAAAATTACAGAATTTTTCATGGTAATTTTAAAACGTTAAAAACTGTTTAATTATATATAAATTAAATGTATAGAAATGAAATTTCAAATTTAGAGAAAAATATAATGTCAACATTATTTGAATGTTTCAATGAAAAAAATTGTTTAATGCTTTTTATGTTGTGAACTGATTAAGTAATTATTAACTGATTCTATTACATTTATATTTTCTGAAATGAGTCTAAAAGGTTTTTAATGAATCAAATTTTCAGAAATAGAAGTTCCAATTTAAAAAAAATATAAAGTAACAATCAATTGAATGTTTTCATGAAAATTATTGTTAAGTGTTTTTTTTTTTGTGAAATGATTAATTAATTATTATCTGATCAATTATTTTTACAATATTACATGAAATAAAGATTCAAATTGAGTTTAAAAAAAAATTAAGTAACATAAATTGATTATTCAGTTGAAGGTTACTTAATTGAATATCGGATTTAATTTGTATACTAAAAGTTCATTTTTATTTAAAAGACCCCTAATCCATTCAAATAAAATGTTTTTGATGTTGTAAAATGAGTATCTGAATTTAATTTTCAAAATTGTATGTACATATGTTTTAATTTTTTGTAAAATTAGTATAAAAGTTTTCTAATAAATCAAAATTGCAGAAAAGAAAGGGAAAATTAAAAAAAATAAATAAATAAAAATGATTTGAATATTTGAATGGAAATTATAGTTTAATGTTTTTTTTGTTGCTGTGAATAGATTAATTAATTATGAGCTGCTTCTTTTTTTTTTAACAATATTAAATTATATAAAGATTGAATTTTAATTTTTTTCTATTAGGTGACATAAATTGATTATACATTTTAAGGTTGTGTAATTGAATATTGACTATAATTGGTAAAATACCAGTTTATTTATGTTTAAAATACCTCTGTTTCAATTATATAATTTTTGTGAGGTGAAATGAGTATCTGCATTCTGATTTCAAAATTATATGTACACATATTTTAGTTTTTGATGAAATTAGTTTAAAAGGTTATTAATAATTCAAATTTGCAGAAAAATATAAAAATATAAAATATAAAGATTGAATTTTAATTGTTGTCAATTAAGTAACATAATTTCATTATTTACTTTAAGATGATGTAATTGAATATTGGCTACTATTTGTATAATAAAAGTTTATTTTTTATTTAAACTCATCTATTACAATTATATAATTTTTAAAATGTTTGTGATGTTGTAAAATGAGTATCTGAATTCAATTTTAAAATTATGTGTACATATGTTTTCACTTTTTCGGAAATTTATATAAAAGGTTATGAATAAATCAAATTTTCAGAAATAAAATTTAAAGTTTAAAGAAAATTTAAGTAGAAATTATTGGAATGTTTTAATGATAATAATATTGTTTAAGGCTTTTTATGTTATGAACTGATTAATTAATTATTGACTGCTTAATTTTTTTACAATATTAAATTACATAAGGATTGAATTTTAATTTTTGTCAATTAGGTAACATTAATTGATTATTTACTTAAAGATTATGTAATTGAATATTGGCTAATATTTGTATAATGAAACTCTATTTTTTGTTTAAAATACAGCTATTACAATTATATATCTTTTAAAAATGTTTGTGATGTTGTGAAATGAGTATCTGAATTCAATTTTAAAATTATACGTACAATTTTTTTTAAAGTCAGGGAAAAGTCAGGGATTTAGAAAAAAAATCTTGTAAAATTTAGGGAATTTATTTAACTCAAAATAACTGTCAAGCAGAATAAATTTGAAATTTTTTAATTTTTATTTGCAATTGTTTTATTCCGGTTATAAAAGATTCTAGGTTAAATATGTTACAAATGTTATATTCTGGTCTTTGAATATCAATGGTCAGGGAAAATGAAAAATTGGTGAGGGTCAGAGTTGCTTCCTCCTGAGAATGATCTTTTTAGTTGTCAATTTTATTATTTGTTTGGAAATTTAACAGTTTTGTTAGAAAGTCAATTTTTTTGCTTGAAAATTGCACTATTTCGTAAAGAATTTACCTTTTGAGAAAAATTCATATTTTGGTGTTGAAAAATCAATTGAAATGGGTTTTGCATAAAAATCCAACTATTTTTTTGAAAATTTGTCTTTTTGCTTTAAAAATTCTTCTGCTTTAGTAGAAATTTCACCTTTCTTGGATAAGAATGCAACTGTTTTGTTGAAAAATCACCTGAAATCTTTTTTGGATGAAAATTCGACTATTTTTTTGAAAATTTATCTTTTCATTAAAAACTTCATCTGTCTGAGTAGAAAATTCATCTTTCTTTGATAAAAATGCAACTGTTTGGTTGAAAATTAAATTAATTTGTTAAAAAGTCTTCCTTTTTGGTCCAAAAATCTACTGTTTTGTTGAAAATTCAACTATTTCGTAGAAAATTTACCTTTTGAGAAAAATTCACATTTTGTGTTGGGAAATCAATTTAAATATTTTTTGAATGAAAAATCCAACTATATTTTTTAATATTTGTCTGTCTGATTTGAAAAATCATCTGTTTTAGTAGAAAATTAATCTTTCTTGAATGAAAATTGAATAATTTTTCTTAAAAGTCATCCTGTTTGTATGAAATTTCCACTATATTTTGTAATAATTGTCTTTCTGATTTAAAAAATCATCAGTTTTAGTAGAAAATTAATCTTTCTTGAATAAAAATTAAATAATTTTTTTTAAATGTCATCCTTTTTGTATGAAATTTCAACTATTTTTTTAAATATTTGTCTGTCTGATTTGAAAAATGATCTGATTTAGTAGAAAATTAATCTTTCTTGAATGAAAATTAAATAATTTTTTTTTAAAATCATCCTTTTTGTATGAAAATTCAACTGCTTTATTGAAAGTTCTTTTTGAGTTGAAAATTCAAGTATCTTCGTAGAAAATTACCTTCTTATTTAAACTATTTTGTTTAAAAATTTTGTTTGAACCACTTTGTTAAGAAATAATTTTTTTGTTGAAGATTTATATTTTTATTTGAAAATTCATCTCTTTGGTTAAAGTTTGACTATGTAGTTGAAAACTGATCTTTTTTAATTGAAAATTGAACTGCGTGGGTTCAACAATTTAGGTGAACTCTTTTTTCTTTCATTACTGAAGAATCTTTATTTGTTTTAAAATTCGTTTTTTTGTTTTTAAAATTAATTTTTGTTTTTTTTTGAAATTTCATCCTGCTTGGTTGAAATATCAACTATTACACTTGTTGCTTCCTCATATAGAGGAAGCTTTGTATTGGTAACATTTTCAAAAAAATTTTTAATTAATTTAATTAAACCTTTCTCAATTTAAAAATGTCTAATACAATGTTCTAAGCAATTGCCCCGATGTGTGTGTGTGGATGTCACACTTTTTTGTGAACACGATAACTAGAAAAATGTTGCAGATAAATTAATGAAATTTGAAGAGCTTATTTTCCTCACTAATATCTTGAAACTGACCGAAGGATTTCTAAAAATATTTATTGCATTTTTTGTAGCACTCAATACTATTTTTAAAATCGGTTTTTTATAGTAAAGCTCGAAAAATTATCCTTTTGAATACAAAGTTTGATTTGTCTGATTTGTCTTTGTATTTAAACAATTTTTTGTATTATTTTGTAATTTTGTATTTTTTGTAAATTTCTATTTTTAAATTGATCAAAATGAAGACTTTGGTTTGTCTATTATTGAAAAAAATAACTAATGATTCCTCTATGAGGAAGCAAATAAATTTGCTAACGGGAAGCAAAGTGCTCGTGAAATGAGCACCATATAATTATAAATACAAACAAAGTGGAAACACTCGAGATCGAATTCACAGCTAGTTTAAAATGTTTGTGATGTTGTGAAATAAGTATCCGAATTCAATTTTTTAAATTATACGTAAATATTTTTTAATTTTTTGAAATCTAGTATAAAAGGTTATTAATAATTGAAATTTAAAGTTTAAAAAAATATAAAGTAAAAATTATTTGAATGTTTCAATGAAAATAATTCTTTAATACTTTTTATGTTTTAAACTGAATAATTAATTATTAACTGACTCTCTTAAAACTTAAGTTTTCTGGAGTTTGTTTAGAAGGTTATTAATAAATAAAAATTTCAAAAATGAAAGTTAAAATTAAAAAAAATATATAAAATAAAAATTATTTGAATCTTTACATTCTTTCAGACTCTAATTTCAGGAAGAATTTAAGTGGTCAAAAACTTTTAACAAATACATAGTTATTCGGAAATTGTGTAAATGTTAAAAATGAACATAAAAGATGGCATTTTCGTAAGCTTTAAAAAGTTTCAAGTGATTTTTAAAGAATCAAAGGATTTCAATAATTTGAAAGAGTTTCAAAGGATTGGAAATATTTTAGGGTGCTTTTAAAAATTGCAAGGGATTTTGAAGAATTTAAAAAATTTCAAGGAATTCCAAAATATTGTGAAGGATTTCAAATATCTTAGGGTATTTTGAAAGATCCAAGGAATTTCCATTATTTTATGGTATCTTAAAAGGTCTAAAGCATTTTCAAGAGCTTTAAAATGTTTCAATTGATTTCCAAAGGTTTTGAAAGGATTTGAAAACTTGAAGAGTATTTCAAAAGATTCTAAGGAATATTCAATTGGTTTCAGAGGATTTTAAATATTTTAGAGTATTTAAAAAGATTCTAAAGCATTTTCAAGAGATTTGAAAAAATTTGCATGGGGTATTGTATGAAAGAGTTTTTGAAAATATAGATCGATTTCATAGGACCTATGCCAGGTTTTAGGGTAAATCAAAAGATTTAAAGGAATTTTCAAATTATTTCGGTAACCTGACAGGATTTGAAATGATTTAAAATATTATAAAGTATTTCTAAAGACTTTAATGCACTTTCAAGATATTATTAATTTTTTAAGGAATTTTAAAGGCTTTGAATGACTTTGTAATTGCTAAAGATTTCCTAATTTTGTAGTTACAAATATTTTAAAGACATAGCAATTTCCAAGAGTTCAGAAAGATGTGTCCAATTTATTTTAAATTTTTTATTTAAGTTTTTGATCTCAAAAAATTGTTATTGATGATCCACAAATTTAAACATCTCTTTCGAGATTTCTAAAAACATGCAGTACATATACGCGCGTAATCTGCGCGTTTACGTCTCTAGATTTTTACTTCCCAACATTAAAAATAATTTATTAATTAAAATAATGAATTAAAAATATAAACAATGTAAAAATCCATTTTTAACCCAATTTTTAAATATGTTGTTAACATTTTTAGAACAATAATAATTGTGATGTTAATTTTTTGTCTAGTGGTCTAAAATCAATATTTTTTGAATATTGATTTTTTGAATTGTGAAAAAAATGCTCGAATTTAAAATGTTAGAAAAATGTATGAAAGACCTGGAGTTCGAATCCCAGCGGAGCAAGAGAGCATTTTTTCACAATTCAAAAAATCAATATTAAAAAAATATTGATTTTTGACCAGTAGACAAAAAAATTAACATCACAATTATTAACGTAATTACCTGGTCAAGAACCTTAGTACCAAAAATTAAAATTCTTAGAACAATGATTAATAATTTGTAATTTGGAATTGAAAGCGTTTGAAATTTAAAAAAATATATATGTAGAACGATTTTGCAGAATTTAATTAGAAAAAAAAGGAGTTGAATTGTATAATTTCTAATTTAAAGCGCTAAAAATGAAACAATTTTATTTTTAATTGAAGAATCACAAAATTGAATGATTTCAGATTAAAATTTCGAAAATAGGACAATTACAAAAAGTTAAAAATCGAATATTTTAAGTTTCGAAGTGTGGGAATTGGATCATTTAAAATTCAGAGGAATTAAAGTTGTGTAATTTTTAATGAAAAGCGTTCATAAGCAAATAATTGAAAATGGAAAACTTTTAAATTTGAATAATTTTAAATTCTAAGCGATAATTATTTGACAATTTGAAATTGAAAACCAAATTTAATCTTTCAAAATCAATGCTTTCTGAAAATTTAAATTGTTATTATATGATAAAATTATAATTTAATATTAAAGCTGATTAGACAAATTTTTCTACAATCGAAAAATGAATTGAATCATTCTAAAAAAAACGTTCGAAATAAATACTAATTTTCAATGGGAATCATTGAAAATGAAAAAATTTCTACTCCATGCGGTGAAACTTAAACGAACGCAAACTTCATTTAAAACTGAAAAAATTTTAGTCACCAAAAGTTGTAATATCAGAACTTTTCTACACTTAAGCCATTTAAAATTTTAGTTATTTGAAGTAAACTTGAATGACACTTGAAAATCATTAATTTTTAAACTGTTAATTATACTTTCCAAAATTCAAAAAATTCAATTTTAATTGCAAAATTAAAACTTATGAAAGGGAAAAATTAAAAATTTAGCGTTCAACATGAAAATTCAGAACTCTAAAATTGCATCCATTTAAAATTATCAAAATGATTCAGTTACTGAGGTATCAATTTCAGTTTGTTTGATTTTTATCTATTTTGATTTTAAACACAATTTTTAATTTTTTAATTTCATATCGTTTTATTTTTAACACATCTTTTAGAATTATTATTCATTCTTGAACTTTATCAAGCGCATGCTTTTTAATTCGAAACTGACTATCAAGGCTGTTAATATGAAATTTTGAAATATTTATTTCTTAATTGACCTGACATTTTGAATATTTGAATTTGAAACTACAATATTGTAAAATTAAAAAATCAAAGTAACAGCTTTTTCAGTTTTAAACTAAATATGGTTTATGAAATATAGAAAGTCTGGGACAGTTACAAAATGGTGAAAAACAATAGGGCGCCAATATAAAGGGTCCCTCTGGGTTTATATGTTTCATTAAAGTTTTACGAGTAGAAAACAGCTTCTCGCACATTTCACATCCACATTTTTTCTTTCTCGTATCTGGTATAATATTGTGCACATTTTTAAGATATCGAATTAAGTTAAATTTATTAGAAAAAGTATAACAGCACAGGCTTGACCTCGGAGGAATTCTCTCGAGTAGTGATGCCGCCGAGCGATATTTTACGATACTGAGACGATACCGATACGATACTCACCTTCCAGTCTCGGATTTGTATCGCTCGGTTTTGTATCGTATCGGAAAAATATCGAAAAGTTCCGTCTCGTATCGGTATCGTATCGGAATTCCGAGACAAAATGTCCAGATGGGATTTTCCTCGTTCACAATAGAAGAGAGAGTAGGGCTGGTCGTGTGGCCGGCCGCAGGTACCGGAAAAAGTAGCTGCGAGGAACTTATCCCTTTGGGACTAGGCCTTGAAAGAAAAGAATTATATATTCCAAAAATCTAAACTCTACAACTCTACAGTTTGCACTGCCGAAGAAATTCTAAAGCACTTAGTGAGATCTCTTTGATTTAAACAACCTCAAACTGATTTCAATACAATTTTTAAATTAAATCTTTTACATGGACAGATAAAATTTTGTTAAATTTAAACGAAAGTTTTTATTTCAATAAATCCTCTTACTTTTTATTTGTTGATCAAGAGGCGCACAGATATTTCTCAACTTCTATTTTACGTAAATCTACAATTATGTGACCTAATAATACTACTAATCGTATTTTATATACGTTTTATTTTGCCGAAGTAACCTTTTGATTTGTGATTCATTGATTGTTTGGAAAGAAATTTTTATTATGAATGATAATAATAATAATTTCTCAAAAAAATATTAGCAAATTAGCCTATTTATTTATCTTATAAGTGGTGGAAGCTTAAGAGTTATTTCGAAGTTTTAAAATGATTCAAGAATAAATTAAAACTTAAAAAGGTTTTAATCAAATTTAAACATAAAGTACATTTTTGAAGATAGCGAACGAAACATTTAGAAGCTTTTCCAGCGTTTTGAAAGGTTTCAAGCAAATGAAAAATTTCTTTAGTTTCCTAGAAAAATGTAAAATAATCATCATTTTTCAACTTAATTTGGAAAAAAGAATTTTTTGAACATTTCAGAAGTCTTGCAAACTTGGCACAAAAATAATCTGGAAGTATTGAAGGTAATGTTTTTGATTTTGTAGATTTTTGTTTAACTTGAGGAGAAATTCGAAATATTTTAAAACATATTTAGAATGTTTCGAAGTTTTTAAAAAATTTAAAGATTATTTATAATTTGAAGAGAATAAAAAAACATTAAATTAAGTGTGGATTTTTGAACATTTCGAAAAAAGTAGGAAAACTTAAAATGATTTTTTTCTTTGACTAATTAATTATTAAAGAAAATACAAAAGATGGAATAGACATTTAGAATGTTTCAAAGTTTTTAAAAAAGTTAAAGATTATTTATAATTTGAAGAGAATAAAAAAAAATGTAATCAAATGTGGATTTTTGAACATTTCGAAAAAAGTAGAAAAACTTGAAATGATTTTTTATTTTGAATAATTAATTATTAAAGAAAATTCAAAAGATGAAAAAGATTTCTAAAAATGTTGAAAAAAATGTGGAAGATTTAAAGGGAATTTTTATAATTTTGAAACTTTCTCCAAATTTTTTAGAAAAATTCAAGTTAGTTTAACAGACTTATAGGAATTTCAAACAAAAAGCATATTTTTAAAGATAGTGAACAAAACATTTAAAAGCTTTTCACGTGTTTTTAAAGATTTCAAGAGAAAATGAAACATTTTATTAAGTTCCTAAAAAAAATTTAAAATGATTCTTTTTTTTTAAAATTAATTTGAAGAGAATATTTAAAATTATTTTAAAATAATTGAAAACATCCACAAACTTGTCACCAAAAAAATCTGGAAGATTTTAAGGAAACGTTTTTGATTTTTCAAATTTTTTTTTAATTTGAGACAAAATTCGAATTATCTTAAAATATAGTTAGAATGTTTCGACGTTTTAAAAATATGTTCAAGACCAATCAATTATTGAATAAAATAGAAAAATATTTAAAAAGAATTAAAAATTGTGGAAGATTTGTGGAAATGTGGAAGTGCAATTTTTGTAATTTTGAAAGTTTTTCACAATTCGTTAGAAAAATTCGAGAGGAATTTTAGAATTTTTGAAGAAATTAAAAATATTTTCAAACTTGAAAACTTTTTTGAAAATATATAAAATATTTCCTAATATCTTCCAAACTTCTAAAAGTCCTGAAGTTTAAGGTCAAACCGACGCCAATTATTATTCGTCAGATTTTCTAACATCCTATAAAATAACGAAATTTTCTTTACAATTTTTTAAATTCATTTTCGACATTTCTGAAATCTTCAGATATTTTTTTTTAATTTTTTGCAAAATCGTAGGAAAATTATATTTATATTTTAAAATCAAAATCATAATACTGATTATCCTGGTTCTCATATCTCAGAATCTCTTTCTTAGCTAGAATGTGAGTGTTCAACAAATTTTAACAAATAAATTGTTATTTAAATTGTGTATTCTATATGGCAAATTATTTTCTACTTAAATTGAAAATATTTTCCTTTTCTAAAAGTAATAAGTCCTTTATTTAATAAAGACGTTTTTCTCAATACTATATTGTACTATTTTATTTTAATATGTATAACAGGTTATTCTTAGAAGATATATTTTAGTGGTAATCTCATACAATTTCACTTCCTTTTAAGTTTTTTAATTTACTTATATTAATATTATCTTCATAATTATTGAAAAATATGTAGACAAATTCAATCAGAAAATTGTGAATGTTCTAATTATCAAACTAAAAATAAGAAATTGACATTTTATGGAAAAAATCAATAAAAGCTTTACATCGAAACTTACTCATAATTCACTCTTTTATAAAAGCATAACTTAAAAGTAGCAGCACAAACTGAGTAACCACCATTTTTATAAAAAATGGGTTTATTGCATAAAAAATGCATCAAAAATAAATTACGTCTTGTGGGACAAGGATTGTTTTAAAATATAATTTCATTATCATTCACAATTGTTAGTAATATTTTAGTTTGTCGGTATTTCTACAAATTATTATAATTTAATCACAATAGAAATCATAGATATTTTCTTATTTTTTAGGATTTTCAGCAAAAACATGTCTGTCATACTGTGATATCACCATCTTCAAACGTTGATTTTATCGGAAAAAAGTGATTTTTTTGTAGAAAACTTTTTTGTTATTATCATTCAGCATATATATTCATATCTCGGGAATGAGTTTTTATTTTTGTAACAAATTGAAAATTCCATTTTGAATTGCTATCCAAAGCCGATTTTGAAAACCTGTGAAATTTTAATCTCCAAATTGTCGGTCCTTTTTTTCGGAATTAGCTAAGTATTTGACATTAAAGTTTGAAATTATTTAATAAATTAATTAAATTTTGTATTGTAATCTGCAGTCGAGTCTGCTCCAATTTTAGGTTAGTGTCACTTTAAAATTGTCAACTTCAACATCCATTTCATCGTACGTGGATAACTTTTTGTAATAAGACTGTTTTAACCTAAATTAACCAATATTTGAGCTCGGAATTGGATACTTGCTTTATCTTTTGATGATGATTTCGATTTTAAAGGATCTTTTTCCGTTGTTTCAAAAAATGTACATGTTGTTAGTTATCCAGCTCTGTACTGCCACCCTTCTACTTCAATAAAAAAATTGTATTTTTATATCGAGAAACCTTCACATATTCCGTTTTTGTAATTTTGAAAGTTTTTCTAATTTTTTTGAGAAAAATTCGACTTTGTTTTAAAGACATGTAGGAATTTTAGAGGTTTCAAAGCTTGTCAATTTTAAAGGTCATGTACTTGAAGTTTTTAACGTTCAAATGAACATTTTTTATGAATTGCTTTATAATCTAGGAACAGTGCAAAAATATAATGATTCATTACATTGAAAATAATTCAATTATAAGAGAAACTTATAATGCATATTTTTATCTGCAGTTGAAAAATATTTCTAGATATAATAGAATTGGGAAAACATATTTCGTTCCTTTGAACTTTCAAGGTTCAGAACTTTAAATTACAAGGAAAGGTTCATTGGTACTCAGGTAGTTGAAACTTGTCGCCGTTCCCCTTCTACTGTTGTTCCGTAGGAAACCAACATCTGGCTGTCTAGTCTCAAAATCACGAGACGATCCGAGCGATATATCGGTTCTCCGATACCAAAACGATACGAGACAAAACCGAGACTGGAGTCTCGGAAACCGATACCGATACGAGAAAAAACCGAGATTTTTCGATACGATATCGAGACAGTCTCGTATCGAACGGCATCACTACTCTCGAGCATGAGAATATGCTCGAGAATATGCTCGACCTTTATGTGCTTTGAGAATTTAATGAGCATTTATGAGCATTTTGTATTAGGATTTAAAAAATCGTATTTTCTACTTTTATTAATAATAATTACATTATTTAAATTTCGCGGGAAAATGCATCGCTTCAAATTGGAAAGTGTGCTATATTTAAATGATAAAAGAAATCAAAGTAATAGAAAACATATTATTCGCATTAAACAGTGCCTTATTCAGGGTTGCTACAATATCCCAATTTCTAAATTATTTTAGGTATAAAACCAAATATACACCTAGAAGATTAATAATGTTAATGCAAAATAAATGTTGTGTTTTCAAGTCAAAAATATAAATTTTCAACCAAAGAAATGAATTTTTAACTAAAATGATGAATCTTCAACCAAAAATAAGAATTTTCATTTCAACAAAGTTAATGAATTTTCATCTAAAAAAAAAAAATTTCAACCAAAATTAGAATAGTTAAAGTGTCAGAAAAATAAATGTTCAACCACAAAAAAAATAATTTCATAACAAAACAATGATTTTTCAACCAAAAACAGAAGAATTAAATTTTCAGTTAAGAGAATCAAGTTTCAAAAAAAAAAAATGATTTCTCAACAAAATAATTAAATTTTAAACTAAAAAATATAAATTTACAAACCAAAAATATAATATTTCAATTTGCAATTAGAAACGTAAATTTAAAAAAACGAGTTTTCAGCAAAATTAATTAATTTTCAACTAAAAATATACATTTTCAAGCGAAAATGGAATAGTTATATCTTCAATGAAATAAATAATAATTTTCAACTAAAAAAAAAAAGGAATTTTCAACTGAACAGTTTTTTTTCAGTGAAAGAAATGAATTCTTAAAAAAAAATAGAATAGTTAAATTTTCTACTAAACAGATAATTTTTTAACGAAAAATATTACATTTCTATCAAAAAACGTGAATTTTCCACAAAAAATGACATAGTTAAAGTGAATTTTCAACTAAAATGACGAATGTTCAAATGAACAAAAAATTAATTTTCAACCATATACATGAATTTCAAACTAAAAAGATAAATTTTCTCCCAAAAATAAAGTAGAATAATTTTCAGTTAGTAAAATAAATTTCCAAACAAAAAACAAACGCATTTTCAACCAAAGAAATTAATTTTGAACCAAAAAGATGAAATTTCAAGTAATGAGAGTACTCTTTTACCAAAAAAGATGGATTTTCAACAAATAGTTAAATTTTCACTGAAAACAGATACATTTTTAACTAAAAATAGAATAGTTAAATTTTCAGTTTCAAAAATTAATTTTCAACGAAGTAATACTTCAACGAAGTAATATAATTTTCAACGAAGAAGATTAAATTTCCATCAAAGAAGATAAATTATCGACAAAAATGGAAGTTATATTTCCAGTTGGAAAAATTAATTCTTAATAAGAAAAATCTCATTTTCAACGAATAAGATGAATTTTTAACAAAGTACATGAATTTTCAACGAAATATTTTAATTTTTAAAAAAATTTCCAACCAAAAGGATGAATAATTAGTCACCAAGAAGATAAAATATTCTCCCACAAAATTCGAGTTTTTAATAAAATACACGAATTTTAAACCAGATATTTGAATTTTCAACTTAC